>SNQJ01S0022937.1:75573-87027 GCA_010110895.2 Picea sitchensis | reverse complement strand
GCGGCTGGAGTAACAACTTCTTTATTTGTCTTCTTGTTACTACTGTTGTATTCTATTTCAGCATCGTGAATCGCGGGATGTTTCAGCCACGGGATTTGCGTTCTGTTTGTTTCAGCAACTTGGTCTCAGGCAACAACAATGGTTAATGCTAACTCAAGGTGTGATTGTTGTGGTCAATCTGTGTGAATTGTTGTTTCAGCATCGTTGACCACGAACTGTGTAACAACTTTTGTGAGTTTCTATTTCAGCATCATTGACCGCAGACTGTGTAACAACTTCTTCCATGTGAGTTGCTATTTCATCATCGTTGACCACAGAGAGTGTAGCAGCTTCTTCTGTATGAGTTGTTGTTTCAGCATTGTAGACCATGAAGAGTGTAACAGCTTCTTCTGTGTGAGTTGTTGTTTCAGCATCGTAGTCCATAGACTATTTCAGCCATAGGGTTTGCATGCTTCAACTATTTCAGCAACAAGCTTCAATGCTAATCTGCAATTCGAACTGTTTCAACACTTATACATTTCTGATCAATAGTTAAGTACGAGAGTAATGTAAAATTATATGCAAAACAAATTAAACATATAGTAAAGAGAAGGGACATTGTATACCTCTGGAAAGATAGGGTAAGGTGATAATGTGAGTTTAAATGTGAGTGAAACAAGGGTGTAAAGGTAGCAAAAAGTGTGAGCAAAAAGGTACATTGTATGGTCCTAACACCTCACACACACACAATCAATTTACTTTCTCTAATCCATATGACCTTCCCCTTAACCTTGATCTAGCTAATAAAATAACCAAGATAGGAGGGCGTATACTTGCTTTATCTTGCTATAGGATCCTTTTAGGTTTCTATGGAAGCCTTCCTTGTGTTGGATCTCTATCCTTCACTAATATGAGGGATTCACTTGCTTAGGTGACAATGGCATGTACTCCCATATGTTACATTAGTTAAGCACCTTGTGAAGGCTTTGCGGAAGTGCTATATTTTGTGATAACAATCCCCATGCGAAGATTTTTCCTTTGTTCCCCCAAGTTCAATTATAACCCCCCATGCCTTCCACCCCACAAAAAACTAGTATTCTAGATAAACATGATTTTTTTTTTTTATACTTACAAAAGTTATATTTGTCATATAAATGCATTAAGTTTCTCGATCTTTACATTTTATTGTATATTTTTATGTCAATTTTAAAATCTTGTTTGTAAACCAAGTACATAGACACAAATGTATGCAAAATGAAACCAAACAAGAAAATAAGGAACAAAACAAGTATTTAAAATAAGTGACAAACAAAAGTATGAGTTATTTAGATAAGCATGTATCGAAGTAGTCTTTGGATTTCCACTAATTGAGCTTTTTGTATGCTTGTTTGTTACTCAAATCATCCAATATTGTTTGTTCTATGATGTTGTTCATCTTTTCTTCTCCTTTTGCATTTACTATATTTTAGTCTTCATTTAAGTGCTCATTTTTGTTACTTATGACGTGTTGCAAGTTTTTATTTTATTTTATAACTTATGGTGTGTTGCAATTTTTTTTTCTTTTTACTTGTGGTGTGTTGTAAGTTCTTTATAGTGATATGCATTACCAATCTCTGTTTAGTATTTATTACTTAGTGTTGGTGTAGATCTTGTAAAATGATTTTACTTTCTTGGAGTGTCTTAATAGGATACAAACATATGCATTGCCAATCTCTGTTTAGTATTTATTACTTAGTGTTGACCTGCAGGTCTTGTAAAATGCTTTTACTTTCTTGGAGTGTCTTAATAGGATACATATGTTTGTAAGAAGATTCTCATATTACTTCTCAAAAGAATTTAATTATCTTATTAGATTATTGATCTCACTTGTAATCATGTTGGTACTCACTATCCTTCCTTGTGGTGGCATCTTGTAAAAAATTAAATTCTTGATAATCAATTCATGATCTATAATGTTTAAGAATATAAATATCTCTAAATTATTCCAAATATGGTAATGAGATGTCATGGACGTGGAGATTAAATAAATTTAGTCATCATTAATTGTGTTTTCAATTGTTTTAAATACATTGAATCTTTCTTTTACAATGCAAAATTCATCTTGACTTTTGAGAGATTTGGCACTATGTGAATGAACTATTGAATTTGTGGTGTAAGGGTCATGTCTAATTACATCATTAACTACAGAATTGGAAAAAAAATTCAGAAATTTTCTAATTCAATTAACAATTATGAGTGAAACAACATGGAAGCATGTGATTTGTCTCACTCTATGATTAGTCATTAAACATGTTACTATTATAATTGACAAGTTGTGTTACCATTTTGTTATACTTGTTAATCTAGCTAAGTAATTTCTAATGATTTTATATATTCCATCTGGGATATCTCATGAGTATCATAACTTTGTGGGTCGAGTTACAAGAAATTATGGCATGTCTTTTTGGGTTCTTCCGTGATGAAACTTAAACTACCTCAATATTAGAAAGGACTTGTTACTATTTTTTAGTGCATTGTAATGAAATTTCTCATAATTTAAAATACATTTTCATCTGGAATTAAATTGTACAACTGTTGTAGTTTTAGATTGGGTGATTGGGGGATAGATGCAATAACAAGGTAGTCACCACTAACATGTTGGGATGGTAGCTAGCATTTTTGTTTCCACAATGATGGATGGTAGTATTGTTATGGTACCTCGATGAGATAATGAGTAAGTGAGAGATCTTGGTTTTAGAATACCAGGTATTCATGACTCTAGCATTCTTCGGATATATATTTATTCACCATTCTATTTTCATAATGGTAGGGTATTAGGAAATCATGGCTTGCAAAATATCTAAGATCATCAATAACCATGGATTGGACATGAATTTGGAGGTTAAATATGACCCCTTTCTACATTCAATATCATCTCAAGAATTATGTAAATGGATCCTTTATGTTTTCTCTTATTTATGTTATGTGTCATATAGTTCTTTCCATTTAGTTTGATGTCTCTCTGCTATTATTTTTTTGTTTTCTCTATTGGGTGTTAGCTGCTAGTTGGCTCAATTTTATATGGGTTTGTGCTTCTACTCTACTAAAATTTGGGATCCTCCTCCCACATCCATGTACATGTACATTCTAATGCTAATATGGGAAAGGATATAGCTTAAAGAAGACTATGCAAAGGAGGGACTTGGCCTCATTTTCCATGATAAGAGACATTAGGGTCACATACTTGTAGTCATTCCTAGAAAATGAAGCCCCCCCCTCCCCACAAACAATAATGATGACTGTGATGAAGACATTGAAGAGGTGACCTTTGGAAAAATTATTCCTCCTACTTTGAAGCATGCAATATAAAACTGCATTCAACCTTCAATCACACTCACTTGGAGGAATCCTACCAGGACGTGTCTAAATTAGATGATGAAGCTTGGGTGGAGGAAATAGATAAGAGGTTGGAAGACATTCCTTTTTTTAATTTCCCTCTTTTGTATCCTATGAACACTTGAGGTAGGGACACCCTCTTCAAGAGAACTTTGGACATGATGTGGAACATTAGATCCTTCATGGACTCTAGTATAGATGCACAAAATAAGTTTTGAGAGCCTATGATAGATATTCTATCATACCTAGAGATGACCCTCACACCTATTTCCAAGGGGATCTCGAAGTAGAAAAATGAGCTCACATACATAAAATATCTCTTTCCTCAATTGCTACATGATATTGGAGGAAAAGGTAAATATGACAAATGCAAGGATGGAGAGCAATAAGGAATTCTATATGTACCTCGTATATCTAATGGATAATATTATTGTTTATTATGATAGGTTAGGTTACTAAGTGATGCAAAAGGATATACTCCCCCCCATTGCGCATTAGAGTATTTGATAGTGGAATCCAAATCTTTGGTGCAAGGCTAGAAATGTAGACTCCCACAATCTTTACTACATAATAAAATCACAATATAAATCATAGCCACATAATGCTACAACTACCAAAATTGCACATACATGGAAATAATTTCTTCAACATCCACACAACAAACTGTTCTCCACATGAATACACATTGTTCATAATTGACATCCAGATATCATTAATCAACCAAGAAATATAAACACTATCCAAAGAAATGCACAACTTAACTACACAACAATATAATCACACCAATTCATTCTAACATATGCATGAGTGTTTACATGGAACTCGAAAGGAAAAACCACTAGCTTAGCGCTTGGCCTATCTCTATCTATTTCTTTCATTCACTTTTGACGAAATTGTTTAAAATGGCTTGATAGTATTCTATTGGTTTAAAAATTTCATTGGGTTTCCAAGACAAAGGCCATGTCAACCTCAACCATTACCTCTATCTTATTCCTCTCGATATTTCCTCCTCTTTCTTCTTTGAGTTGCCCCCCTTTTGTCATTGTTCATGATGGATTTATTCTTCTTCATCAAACCATTTGTGTTCAACTTCCAAATGGTCTTCTCATGCCTGTTATTGTTCCATCTTCCACCTTTTCGTTTCCCAAATTGAGATCAACTACTCTTCCCAATGATTCTTCTTCTATAATGTAACATGTCATAATCCACTCAACAATGCGTTCCTTATTTAACATGCCCATTGGATTCTCTTCTACATCTGTGGATAAAGTTCCTCTTGACTGTTTCTATCTTCTCTCCCTCATAGTTCTGCAACAATGACTTGGGATTTTTTGTAGATAAGAGTAATTCCACATTATCTGTGGTACAAAGTTCCAACACCCATAACCACTTCTACAACAACTATTCTTGAATCCATAGCACAAACTGCTTCTTACAATCTTCACACCACTTGTTCACATGCTATCATCCATGATGTCTTCTCTTTCCAAACCTGCACTTTCCCATTAAGAATCCATGAACCATGTTCTCTATCTTAACTCGGATAGGCCCATCTCACCTCTACCTATAATCAATGGTGTCTTCAAGTTGACATCTTCAAAGTGATCTTGATGCTCCTGCATCAAACTCCCTAGGTTATTAAGAAATCACACCCTCATGTTTATGAGATAAATTCTTCAAATATTCAATTGCCTAATATAAATTCCATTGCTACTACTTTAATCAGCTCTTCACTATTGTGCACTTTAAATTTGCAACCAATACAATGTAGTATAATGGAAGCTAAGGATTCCACATCCTCATGCTTCTTCTGCACATTATCCTTTTGTTGCAACTTATTTATTTAACTTACTATTACAATATTCATGGTTATTGCTACACATTACCTGCAACAACACATCAACACACTTATCACATCAATATAGGATTTCCATTTATAATTTTCTTTCCATTGCAACCATATTTTTCTACTTCTACCGCCTCTTTCTCTCTTCTTGGTTTCCATAAGCAATGCTTATGTGCTCCTCAACCATTCATACCAAATAATCAAATTGAGTGATGTCCCCTTAGAGGAATTCCATTTCCTTTTTTCTTGCACTATACAAAGTGCCTTTGGTGTAACCAACCACCAACCACCAACCACTCTTGCTTGAAACCGAACAACATGGAGTCACCTACTCAGCTTGTTACACTTCACCTAACTTAATTATTCCAAACCACACACAAAATGCCTCAATTAGTGTATTTACTTCCCCACAAAATAAAATTCTTATAGGCATACCTTCAACAATATTCCTCTTCATGCAACATCTTCACTCTCGGTCTGCAACACATTCTCTTGCATATTTCTTCATCTTCACTGGCATATTTGTAATATTCTCCTTCCCTTTTCAATTAGTGTCTTCTTTGTCTTTAAAAATTTCTCTTCACCATCTAATGCTTTCCCAAACATCCTTTCCACATGTTCCAAATTCTCTTATTCTCCTCATAGGGTTGTTACTAGCCCCGATACCACTTGATGCAAGAGGGTATACACCCCCTTGCTGCTTAGAGTACTTAAAAATAGAATCCAAATATTTGGTGCAATGCTAGCAATCCAGACTCTTAGAACCTCTACTACATAATAAAAACACAACATAACTCACAACCATACAATTCTACAACTATTGAAGTTGTGCATACACACAAATAATCTCTTCAACATTTGCACAATGAATTGTTCTCCACGTGAATAAACATCATCCATAATCAACAACCATGCATCATCAATCATCCAAGCAATAGAAATGAAATTTGCAACAATGCACAACATAACTACATAGCAACATAATCACACATATTCACTCACACATACGCACAAGTGTTTACGTGGAAAATCAAAGATAAAAACCACCATCTTAGTTCTTGGCCTCTCTCTCTCTCTCATTCATTTGTATAGAAATTTCTTATAATGGATTGATGGCTGCATATAAGTTTACAAGATCGTTGGGTTTCCAAGACAAGGGCATGGTGGTCTCAACCATTACCTTTTTCTCATTCCTGTTGAGATCTCAGCTTCCTCTTTTTTCTTTGAGCCAACCCTTTTGTCATCATTCATGTTGTATTTATTCCTCTTCATCAAACCATTTTCCTTCATCTTCCAAATGGTCTTCTCATGCCTGGTAATGTTCCAGCTTCCACCTTTTCAATTTGTAGATTGAGATCAACTACTCTTCCCAACGATTCTTCTTTTGCACAATGACCTTTTAGATTCCACTCAACAACACTTTCCTTTTTCAGCATGGCCTTTGGATTCTCTTCTACACATGTGGACACAATTCCTCTCGATGGTTTATATTTTATCTCACTCTCGGTTCTAGAGCATTGACTTGGGGAGTTCCATATCCAAGAGAGATTCCACATGATCCATGGTACAAAGTTCCAACACCCACAACCGTTTCTACAACAACTATTCATGTCTCCGTACCACATTCTACTTCATAAATATTCACATTGGTTATTTTCTTGCTATCATCCACACATTTTTCTATTTCCACACCTTCACTTACCCATCAAGGATCCTATTAGTATTTCTTGTTTGATATTCTTTCAAAAAACTAGAAAAATAACGCCATTTCTAAGTGTGTTAAGTAGAACCTTAATTTGACATACCGACGAAACCTTAGCAGGGGTGCTAAAATAGCAGGCTAATTCGTATTTCAGCAAGGTCATCCAGATCGAAGATCAACGAAGATATCGATGACTCCTTGTTGTGTTGGTTTTTCCACATGGGTGAGAAAAAACACAACACTTACCTGCTTAGTTAAGTCAGCTAAACAAGACATAGGTTTGTGAGTTGATTAGATAACCAAATACACAAGAAACAAAGAAATACAACTAAAAAGAAAGAAAAATAAAATGTTAGAGAAGCTTGTAAGAACTAGAACCATGAAAAGCAAAAAATGACCATCATATAGCTACCAATGGATCAATATATTGATAGGCTAACACCGTAGAGAAAGGCAGGGACTTATGAATCCCCCCTTCCTCCTTGGGAGGGCTCTTGAGTTCCCTAGTAGAGAGATATTCTCTTCATACAATAGAAAATGAAAATGGTGAATAAATACAATGCCAATCCTCTCAATAGGTGAGTGGAATGACCCTTGCTATAGTTCTTGAATGATTCAAAGAGAAAAGAGGATTCTCAAAGAAGAATTCTTGCAGCATAACAATACCTTGAAGTTCTTCTTTTTCTAGCACATCCATGGCCATATTTATAGTGTCCATTCATGGAAATATACAATTGGTTCATAGTGTGAACAAGGGGCCTTTAGGGCACTTCCTATCCCTTGACCAATCTCCAAGCTAGATTTATCTCATATATGAGTGTCAAATCGTGTTTGGGGTTGGACTATAAGTGGTTGAGAGGCCGACAAGATTCATAAATGCGTTGTTCATGAGAAGTGTGTTTCTTTTCTCATAGAGAGTCACACATGTTGCACATAGTGTGCGCCTAGGGCTGTGTTAGCCCACGCATTATGTGCACAGTGTGTGTGCTTCCTTTGGTGAATTTGCGCACTTTTATTTTTGAACCAAGTATATAGTTTTTTTCCTTTTTGATGGAATTTGGTGCTATAGGTGGACTAATTGTTGTTGGAATTGATGTCTTTATTCAACCATTGTGTGCAATGTTGTAGACAATTTTTCAGTGATAACAGATGCCCCATGATGTGTGAGGTTAGGAGCATATGTATAGCCAAAATACATCAATGTTTCTTTTGTTGAGAATGTCATTGTAAGGAAGAGTGAAGAGATGAACTACAATAGTGATCCACTGGAGGGAGAGGGAAAACTATGGGAACCAATCCTTTCTATAGGAAGAAAAAATAAAATCTGTATGCAAACGAGGCGGGCATGCCCCATGCTCGTGTCATGAAACCAAAATGTGGTCTTGTAACTAAAGATATATGATGATGTAGATAGCTGCAGTGCCCTTGAGGGAGGTTGATAATGAAAAATGATGGTTCTGATTGGTGAACTGGCTCTTAAGTGAGTAATGGACGATTGTAAGAAGTGTCAATGACTCATGGGCATTGATGGCCTATCAAATTCAGAGGTCTTTGGCTGGTATGAAACAACTGCAATGGTCGCAGAGTAAGACCCACTTTAACATGAGAGTTTGCTGAAGTCGAATGTTATGGGGGTCAACAGAATGAGAAAGAAATGGTGACTCTCTTTGTTTTGTCTGAGACTCCTCATTGAAAATGGAATGAGAGTCAAGATATTGTCGCCCTTCTGGAAACTATGTTGATGCCGACAGGAATGGAGACACAACGTCGAAAATCAAAAGGGCCTCTCAAAATCCATTGAGTAATAGGTTATATAAGGTACTGATGGGTAACATGGACGAAGTCAAGACACAATGGGACTGAGGAATTCCCTTGGTTGGGTGTGGAAGGATGATTGGCAACAACCGTTAAACTAGATCTAGTGTCAGGGGGACAACTAGACATGGGATTAAACTGTGTCGGAGGTTTGAAAAAAGTGGGAAAACTCAGAGATCATGGGTACATGGAGTTGGGATACTCGAGGTTTATCCATGATGGCGAGATGAAAAATAGGGTGGATGCCCCAACCAAGGGAGACATGGGTTGATTTTCCAGGTAAAATAAGGTCATCAAGGATGATGAAAAAAAAATCTATGTATATGTTGAAAACAAAGGCTTTATACAATTACCAAAAATAAAGAATAATTTGGGTTGAGTATACAGATACAGAAACATGCTCCCCAGTGAAATATGGATTGGCATGTTTAGGGCACAAGTTTGTGAAAGAGAACTGGTGGAGGGTGGGGGCCCCATTGGTGGGTCTCTGTATTAGGTAGATGAATGGAGGACAATCTGCAGATGGGAAAAATGATGGTGGATAATATGGAGAGATAATGGAACTACGGGGGTGCAGTCAATAGAATCAAGTGTAGGGTGATATGACCCTGGGAGTCCATTGGGAAGGTTAGTAATATGATAAGAAGAAGTATGGGGTTCATTCTTGGAAATGCAAAAAATATCGGGATTCCCAATCCTAGGGGGTAAAAAACAACACGAGTGTCAAGTTGCCAAGGAAAACTATCAATGGGACAACTCATGTGGGTGAGAGTGCTACTGGTTGATAGTACCAAAATGTGGTAGAGGTAAAGGTACTGCAGAGCCATATGTAGGGATCCTAAAGGAAAATGTCAGAGGGTGTGACTGGGATATGCAATTTTTTACAGAGGGAGTAATTACATGCTAGTTTCGAACATATACCTGAAGGGGTTGGAAGATTGCCGAACAAGTACCTGCACACAAAAAACCAAATAACTGACGTGAAAAATATCTGATGATAAAGAACATATAACAACTATTTGATTAAAACTGAAAGTGAGCATGCTTACCTGAACATGGCGTGAGAAAAATGTTGCTTCGAGGAAAAGTGCAGATGATAACCCAGGGAATGTGAGTGTGTAAATGGCGGGATTAGGATCTCAGGGTTGAGAACAAATTGAAAAATGGAGGTTCTGAGCTCCTGTAACAGAGTGTGGAAGTTGGGAAAAAGGGCCTATATATGGATGGTGGGCCCACAATGCCACCTCATTTGTACCTGACACTATTGTTGATTTGACGAGAGAGCTGTGAGGACATTTCGAGATTACGAAGGCGTGAGGCTACTGATTCGAGAGCGTCGAGAGAAATGTTAGTGGTCCTATCGTCTTGCATTTTTTGAGGTTGACAAATTGTAGGTAGGGGATGTATAGAGGGTCGTATAGGGGTTTTTAAGGGTAGGGGCCCACAAATGAGTGGGAAAAGGGGGAATACCTGCGCATGTATGCACGAGTAAGACTCAGTTTCCCACACATTATGTGTGGGTTTTTTTTCCGAACAATCATGGATGAAGGAGTGCATGGCTTTGGTGAGGAAATGTGCGCATGATGTGTGGCTATGCTTGAGAAAACCGTGCATGTGGGAGCATGAGTAGGAAAGACAGGGGTGCATAGGATGCGTGCTTGTATGAATGAAAACTGAGCACCCATGCACGACTATGGGTGAGATAGTTGTGCATTAGTGCGCATCTTTACGAAGAATAGTCACGCACAGGTGCACAACTGTATGGGGGGAAAGATGTGCACTGTGTGCAGGCTCAGGGGTGTATGAATTTTTTATTTTTATAGTTTTTGATGGATGATGTGGCTGATTGGGTGGTCCTGGGTGAATGCAGGTGATCAACAGAGTCTGGAGCACGATGCTAGTCCACTAACAAGAGCGAGAATGGGACCGACTGAGAGAGGCTTCGAGGGAGTAGCCTGGTGTACGCAGACACTTGGAAACCCGTGGGTTGCTGAAGGTTTTTGACTGCCCCCTGACATGGTCCATGAGTTCATACTCCAATTTTTTATCAAGATGTGGAGCACTAATCTACAGTGCTTCGTGGTGAAGGGAGAGAAACTGATGTTCTCTGCGATAGAGGATGCGTACTTCTTGACAGGACTCCCATTCTGTGGGAGGGCATTGGTCGTGGATACCCATCTTCCAGGGGAGGATAGGGTGGAGACCATGGCGGTATGACATTGTACCAGGTCGAACCCTATGTTGGATTCAGTCGTCCAGATTGAGGCCATAGATGACTTGTTGACTGAGTGCATTGTGGCCATGGTGGTGAGAATATATAGATCCTTGGGTACTCAACGGATCATGGGTGGTCATATGAGGGTGGTGGAGGAGGTCCTGGAGGGGGACCTATTTGCATGGGGTGTGATGATGCACACCAGGATGATGTCCCAACTGAATCAGAGTCGACGTGCCGACTCCAGTGACTTTGTATTCGGGTCCATTTTGGTGGCTTGGTTTTTGGAGAGGGTGGATCTATTGTTCCCATAGATTCTACTAGAGCCAGTGTTGCGGTGAGTGTCGCGATTTATGTGATGGGCACATGTGTTGGCCTGACATGGAGGAGGGGACGGTGGCCACTACTTCACGACCATGGTTGCTTGAGTGTGGCATCATATGCCACATGTGATTATGTGATATCCATACATGGGTATGGACTATAGGTAGGATCCATACATGGTGCTACCTCCTGGGGAGG
>SNQJ01S0022937.1:12676-66581 GCA_010110895.2 Picea sitchensis | reverse complement strand
TTTCTATTTATGGAAAGTGGTTAACCCTAAAATAAGGAAAATAGGTTAAGTGGCCTAGAAATGGGTTAAGTGACCTAAAAATGGGTTAAGTGACCTAGAGGATGAAAGTATAAATAAGATAGCAATGGTCTCTTGTAGATCATTCGTTTTGTGGATCAATGGAGAGCTTCTTGTGAGAATATCTTTTGGAGTATTGGTGGAGAACTTCTTGAGAATTTTTGGTGTGGAAAACTTGAGAATATTGAATATATGTAGGTGACTGAGGTAAACAAAAGATATCTAAGCCAAATTTCAGAGGGAAGGTGAATAAAAGAGGGTCAGAATTCAAGGGAGGATAAATTCTTTTCATGATGCTTTCTAAGGTCTGTTATTTACAGGTCATCTCACCATTTTCGTAATATTTTTTTTTCTATAATGATTTAGACTGTGATATTGATATTACATTGAGGAAACATATCCAAGTATATATGGTAAAAAAATCAGCTTGTGGGTCATTGTATATTTGGAGATACACTCCATGGAAAATAGGGTTTGTGGCTAGTCCTGAAACTAGTCTAAAACAAGTGTTTTGAGTAAAAACGTCATAACTTATTCATAACAGATCCAAATTCAGTGATACCAATTGTGTTGGTTATATTACATTTTTTAGTATGTTGTGTAATAGTTTCAGATCGGTTCAACAAATATTCCACGCGGGGAATGCTCTACAAGGTCGCTCTCTAGAGTAAGCCAAAATTCAACAAGGTATGCCATTTTATCTATAACTCCTTTTCTGAGAGGTTCCAAGTAGTGAAAATTGGAAGAATTGCACAAAAAACACTAAATATTTTTTTTTATCAGTTTCATATATTTATTAATTACAGGTACAAAGTTATGATTATTTCAAGTTAGGGTTGTTGACTAATCCAAAACTAGTCATGGTTGAGACAAGCAGTTGATGAGTTGGCACATACATGAAGTGTATAGTTGATGATGTTGGTATATATTGATGAGTCATTGTTGATGAGTAGTTGACACATGATTGGTATATACTTGGTACATGGTTGGATGCACTTTTTTATGGTACAGGTTGATTATAGGTTGTTTGGCACAGAATGGTGCATGGCTGATGCACTTGTTTATGGTATAGATTGATATTTGTTGATGATTGTTTCCTCATATCAGTTGGTGATAAGGGTGTAAGATAAGTCTTTCATTATAGAGTTGGTGCTCTTATAGATTTGTACTCTATTCAATTGTTGCTGAAAAGCCCCAAGGATTGTAGTTTGTAATAAAAAGAAAATTGTACATACATCTTGTGTTCTTTGTGTTCCTTGTGGTGATGACTTGTTGATGATATATTGCTGATATATGTTGCTGGTATGTGTTGAAATTTAACTGGTTATAAATGAAAAGAATGAGTAATGAGTTAATGGTGATTGTTAACTAAGGAGTTTTGGGAAAAAGAGCCCTACACTGTTCACCCCCCCTCTCAGTGTAGTCGGTGTGTCCAACACTCACTGGGGTGTGAGATAGTTGATTCGGTGAGTTGGCGAGACTAGGGAATCCTCCTATAAGAGGAGGGAGATTCTTCAAGCATCTAGAATGACGAGGATTCTGTGGTTAACCTATGATTCCGACTAGTAAAGTGAATGTGTGCAAATGGTGATAAGGGAGAAATAAATGAAGAAGAGATTTTTGACCTTCACAAAATAGTATAACTCACAATTGCATGTAATCAAATGAACATCATACATAAATCAACTGTAAATAAAAAAGCATGTGGATAGGTAGATTTTTTCTGCGTGGGGGAACAACAAAAACAAATGCTCGTGTCCTAAAAGACCTATCATCCTTCCTCTCATTTTAGCACTCGGCCTTCCAATAATACTCAACAGTGGGGTCTGAAGCCACCAGAAGAGGAACTAGTGAAGGTTGAAGTAATCAATTATAATGAGGGGTAGAGGGTGCATATCCCGAAAGAGTTGGCGATATTTCCCAATAGTCACACAAAATATGATCAAGGTGCGATTGCAGCCCACAACTGCCACCTGGGTAGATATCCTCTGTTTGACCACTAAGTACCTCGGTCAACGTGCAACATTTAGATTGTCGGCCTAAGAAATGGGTCATGGGATTGATGCCCTCACAAGGGTTGAGTGACTCAAGGAGGGATGCGTAGAACAACCAAACCTCGGCCTTCGACCCTTCATGAGTATCTCCCTGCCTTATGGTATAGGAACAATTGACTTGGAGGATTTAAAAGATCCCTATTCTCAACTTCTATTGTTTCAAAATGCGAGAACTTGATAATGGGGGTTTATTTGGATGCCTACCCCCGAGATCCTACCTAGATTAAAAAAATTCTTTTGGCACCTCATGTGGAGGAAAATTTAGTTCGTTGTTAGAAAAGTTTTAGATGTGGTGGCCTAAGAGATTGGGGTCATGGACCAACCTCACTTGAATTAAATTGGTGTGGATAATTTCCAAAGAAGTAGTCAGATCTTTCGGAGTTCCTTTGAAGTACTTTGTGGGTACTAAAAAAGAAATCCTACTTCGACCTCCACTATTCTAATAGAAACTATGTGTGTGATGAGTGGCTTTGTGCGCAAGAAAGTGAAAAAGTGTGCAAAATATTTCAATAAGTTAAGTGTGAGATTTGCAGCATGTGGATTTCTTGTGGTCCTTACAAATCTTCTTACCTAGATTACTATGTTTCTTTGGTACAATCTTGTGGAATATTTAAAATCCCTAAAGAACTAGAAATGTGGAAATATGGGTCCTTACAAATCCTTTAAACTCCCTAAAATGTTGCCTATACTAAGAAACATTTTGAAACTATCCTAGGATTGTAGACATGTGGGCATGTATGGGCCTGTTACTTGATCTTTTAAACTTTCCTAGAGTGTTGTATACACTAAGAAATCATTTAGAAACTATCCTAATATTGCAAACATGTGGGCATGTATGGACCCTTACAAATATTTAAGATGATTTCCAAAAATAAGAGGTACCCTAAGGGGGTTTTGTCCTCTCCTAATGGTTTTTTAAGGGAGATGAAATTTTCTCTCAAACACCTTTTATGATTCCCGAGATCACACTTGGGTGCGGGGGAAGAGCATACTTTGAGGGTTAAAATTGATTTCTAGTCCCAAATTAATTGATTGTGTTTGAAAAAGCAATAACTTCAACTCAAAATTTTAAATGCCAAATGATCCATCCATGTGGAAACAAAGAAAAGAGAAGAATAGTGATTCTTTTTACCCCTATGTGCTTATGTTAGATAACCTTTTTGTGAGAAAGGACTCTAAGTGAAGTGTGATTTCTTTACAAAGTGAAGGAAATTAAAATCTGAAGGCAAAGGGCCCTCAAACCACTCATAAAAAAACCTTACAATTTGCAAAAAAATGAAATTATGCGCAGGCTGTAGTTCTGACAGGCACGTAGAGGGCCTAGAATGCACAAAATATGTAGAGTTATGAAGGCTATCACACGCACAGTGCACAAAATGCATGTTTTTGTGCCACGAAAGCCACACACTTTCTATCATGCGTTGAGAAAGAAATTTCCAAGTGAAATTCTCTTGCTCTGTCTCTGAATTCTGACTTTGGAGGGTTGGAATAGGTTGGTTTTGATACTTGCATATCCAAACAATTAGAAATAAGTTCTCTCAAGACTTAAATAGGTAGGAATTTGATATCGATTCCCAATATGGTCGCCAATATGTTGTGTTGGTTTTTCCACATAGGTGAGAAAAAACACAACACTTACCTTCTTAGTTAAGTCAGCTAAACAAGACAAAGGTTTGTGAGTTGATTAGATAGCTAAATACACATGAAACAAATAAATAAAACTAAAAACAAAGAAAAATAAATATTAGAGAAGCTTGCAAGAACTAGAACCATGAAAAGCAAAAAATGACCATCATATAGCTACCAATAGATCAATATATTGATAGGCTAACACCATAGAGAAAGGCAAGGACTTATTATTCCCCTCTTCCTCCTTGGGAGGGCTCTTGAGTTCCCTAGTAAAGAGAGCTCTTCTCTTCATACATTGGAAAATGACAATGGTGAAGAAATACAATGCCAATCCTCTCAAGAGGTGAGTAGAATGGCCCTTGCTATAGTGCTTGAATGATTCAAAGAGAAAAGAGGATTATTAAAGAAGAATTCTTGCAGCATAACAATACCTTGAAGTTCTTCTTTTTCTAGCACACCCATGGCACATATTTATAGTTTCCATTCATGGAAAGATATAATTGGTTCATAGTGTGAACAAGGGGCCTTTTAGGGAACTTCCTAGCCCTTGACCAACCTGTAAGCTATATTTCGCTCATATATGAGTGTCAAATTGTGTTGGGGGTCGGACTAGAAGTGGTTGAGAGGCCGACAAGATTCATAAATATGTTATTCATGAGAAGTGCATGGATTTTCTCGTAGACAGTCGTGCATGTTGTGCATAGTGTGCACCTAGGGTTGTGTTAGCCCACACATTCTGTGCACAATGCACACACTTCCTTTGGTGAATTTGCGCACTTTCATTTTTGAACCAAGTATATAGTTTTTTTCCTTTTTGATGGATTTTGGTGCTGTAGGTGGAGTAGTTGTTGCTGGAATTGATGTCTTTGTTCAACCATTGTGTGCAATGTTGCAGACGATTTTTCAGTGATAACACTCTTGTCTATTGCAAAGTTATAAAATGATCGAATTTTAATGTGTAAAGCGGTCTCCGCAATTCAAATCATGGTATAGATTGTGGGGTACGTGGTGATTTGTGATTGATTGTGGAAGTTAGAGTGGTGTGGATCCAAACCACCGTCGACAACCTCCGAAATCATGTGCTAATATCATGTCAAAGGTCCACTCTGAGAGGTACGCATGACAACAAAGCTTGAAGTCAAGCCAAGTCATCAAAGGGGAAAGTCACGAGGACCATGCTTGCACACCATTCGTCCACATAGTGCCAAATGCACACATAAGCACCGCCAAATAAATATTAATGATTTGACACTGCCAAAATCAAATAACCATCATTGAGTATTTACAGCCAAAAATCATGGAGAACGTGACATCATGGGAGGTTATTTCTCCCATAGGATCATTAGCTAGTAGCCAATAATTATGATTGATTGCGGATTTTACTCAAAGAAAGGTAGTATCATTTTGTTTTGGGAGATATCATAAAGAGAAGTTAACGATTTATTTCAGGGCAAAATATCTACAAATTAAATCACCCATCTAGTTCATCTTGCTCATTTTTATTCAGTTTATGTGTGGTTATGGGGGAAAACGCGCCCATGTTTCCTAACGAACCAGAGGATGCTAAGGGGAAAATTTTAATGAAAGAGAAAGACTCAGTTGTTTTCAACAAGTCAAAAGGTTCGAAGAATATGAAAAAATCATTTCCAGCAGTGCCAGATAAAAAGGGAGAAAGGCATGCTGCACAAGTCATAATGAAAAAAACTCATACAAAATATAATAATAAACTGAGGTTAAGCACATAGAAAAGGTTGAACCCTATTCTAAAAGTTTTTATCATTAATATAGATAAATTTGAGGATGAAGACAACACACAAGCTAGTAGAAGAAAAAGAGACAAACAACCAAAAGAGGTGGCTAAATATGAAGCAGTTAAAGGCATCGAGGAAGATCAACCTAGTTATCTTGATATGTTAAAAGAAGAGATTAAAAATATCAAATAAGATTGCATGGAAATAAGATCATGTGAGCTACAGATGGGCAACATTTGGGGATGATCCCAAATATTTTGGATTTTATTTCTATTTGTGTAGATTTTTTGTAACTGTTTAGTAAGACATTTTAGATATATAAGAGATTTTTATCAATGTAGAAAAGGGGGGTAGGACTTTGAGATAGAAAGGATTTTGGACTATGTATCGAATTCTGAGAACATCTTTATGAATTAATTTAGCAGTACTGTGCTTTTGGAGGCAAAGATTCTTCACAGTGTTGTTCTCAGTATGCTTTTCTTGTTAATTCTTATCTCCATTATTTTCTATTCTTTCTAGTATTTATCTCAAAGTAAATGTTTGGAATTCATCTGCATTTGATGCTCCATTCATACAGTAAATACTTGTTCAAATGTTAAGGATTTCATGTTCATAATTCATCTAAATTCAGTGCTTTATCTATGGAGATCTATCTCCTTTCTATTTTTATTCTAAATTCATATTAATAATTCACCCTTTGTTAGGTGATCTTAGTGTAATAGGTTGTCCTTTCTTTTTCTGCTATCATCCCAAAATTGATAATTTGTTGAAAAACAATACTTACTTTGCCTTTGTTTTCTGAGAGTACATCACCAACTATTGATTCAATATGTTTAATTTCAAACTTTGAACCCTTTGCCCAATGGTTACCTTCTCTCGTTTGTCCTACCNCTGACCTATTGCATAATCTGACCTCTGTGTTCCTATTTCTAAATCTTTTTGGTATTTTTTCAGTCTTTTACATATTTTAGAGAGAACTCTCTAGTTGTATAGGTAAGAATAAAACTTAAAGTTGGTTTGAGGTTACCTTAGGTTTTCTTTGATACATCCCAAAGAAATTTCCAAGTGCTAACATTAATGGAGCTATTGCTGGGGAGCGAAGGTGAAATCTTACCTGGGATAAACGACAAAGTTCAGATTTGACTTCTAATGGTGAACATAAGCCAAACACATGAAGTTTGTATCATTCGCCCGGTGACTCCAATCGAGCTTCAAATCAGATTCAAAGACTCCACTAGAGAACGAGACCTGTTGACATAGATATGAAAGGAAACAGTGGAAAGACCAGGTACATAAGATTGAGTTTTCTCTAGGAAGTAGTTTCATGTTTCATCAATATATTTTTGTCCTTTCCTGAGTTTTTCAAAATAATATTTCTTTACTTGTTGCATTCAAACAAAGAGCATAAATCTACATTCATATATCCTTCTTGTTGGATGTAGGTTGAGTCAAGAAGAAAGGTTATTTTTGGAGGAGAAGCATGCAAGGAGGAAAGGACAACTAGAAGGAAAAGAAACACGTGTAAGAGAAGTAGACGAGGCACGCATGTAAGGAAGACCTAACGATGCTAGGGTTAGGTTTTTTTTAATGTATTGTAATGGATGATGAGACAAGGATATAAATAGGTAGTACTTAGAGGAAGAGGAGGGGAGGGGGGTGAGAAGAGGAGAGATAGAGGTGAACACACATATAGAGGGAGAGAAACTTGTAAGAACTGTACTACTCGGTAAGCTGGTGATATGGAAAGGCATTGAGCGAATCGATCCTGAGGGTTAGATTGTAGATTGAGGAGCCTGGTGCAATCTAGTCTGCCTCACAGGGATCGAGGAGCCTGTTGAGGAGAGTGAGATATAAGATTGTAAAAATGCACGACGTGATATATTACTGAACCATAATAAGAAGCTTGAGAGCCAAATATTTGTGGACATATCCCAAGAGGGGGTGAAACACGATAACACCTATGTTATATGAATGAATGTATGAGTCTTTATGGTTGATTAAATGCTAAATGTTAGATGAATGAAGTAATTAATTAGATCTGGTATTCCACATGCATGAATAGAATGACTTATATAATTAGATGTTAGACTGAATGAATAAAGATTACAAAGTACAACCATAGATCTCCGCTCATTCCCAGGTTGCAAACACCTGAGTATTACAACCACCCATATATCTATCTTGGGTGAGACTACACAATATACTCTGTGTGTTGCATTTCCTTCTGGTCTTCCAGAGTGGTCGATAGTTTTAAATGGATTTGGTTGGGAGCTTATTAAATATGAACCAGGGTCAATATATGATAGTAAGAATAACCCATAAAGAACCATAAGTGAAAGAAGTATAATCTAAATCCAACAAATGGTTCTGTTGCCGGTTGGTTGGAAAAAAATGGGCTTAAGTATGTGAGATTTGCGGAAGACGCATCAAAATAATGTCATACCGAATAACAAGACGTTGAAGAGAATGAGAATATAGAAAGGGATGTTGAGACCATGGAATCCACCGAAGGAAGAGATATAGAGCTCGTTGAAGACAAATGAGCTAGATTTTTCACAAAGAGATAACAAAAACCCGATGTTGACACTGCGTAAATACCTGGACAAGTACATATTTAGTGACTTGCATGAAGTATTTTTCTGTGATTTCCCGCATGTATTGTGGGAGTGGATAAAAATATTGAAAGACAACCATCCTACAAATTGGATCAAACAACTAGAGTGGAATCCTGAAGAGATTGCACAGTTACAACGAGTTGATCATAAGTTTACGTGCACAATAGATTCTTGGTTAGACAACATTGTTGCAAGATTTATCACAGAATTTGCAGTAGATATAGCCAAGTCCTACAACGAAACTAAACAAGAGTTTTTGAAGGGACCTTGAGCTAGGTACATCAAATCATTATATACTTATATTAAGATATTACTATATAACAAAGGTTTAATGACAATGGGATCATACATGTAAACTTCCCTACATGCATGGGGGAAGGGGGGAAGCACTGGTATGAAAATGAGAAATGGAAGGAGAAGTGGATAAAGGAAAGAAGGAGGAGGCCTTAGACCCAATTATGATGGACGAAGACTAGATCAAGAAGATCATGGAAACAACTGGAAAGACACACAGTGGAGTACCCTACCAATATAAGGTGAATACCAAAAAGAGATCCATAGTTGTGAGGGAAGTCTTGGAAAGTGATGAAGAGGAGGTAGAGGATCTCTAGGCTGTGGAGAAGATTGAGGAAATATCATGTGAAAAATATGAGAGGAAGATGAGAGATCCAAGAGCGAAAATCGAAGGAAACACTCCTATCCATATCAGTGTCAGTGTAGAACCCATAAACCCATGCACAAATAATACACCAAGAGGAACACCACCATTTAGATAACCAAATTTCTAGAGAAGGAAGACAACAAGAAGTACATCTACAAAAGAAATTACAATTGGGGGACCCAGTTCAGATTAGTCAAGTATCTACACCACATGGAGGTAGTAGTTCAACATTCAGGATGGCAGGACATGATCCCACCATCAGGTTACCGAAATTCAAAGGAGAAGCATCAGAGGAACCTAAGAAGCACCTGTTTATTTGTGAAAACATTTGGGAAGGGAAACAAATCACAGACGAGGAAACTAAACTTGCACAATTAGCTATTACACTAAGAGATCGCGCACTATATTGGTACATGAGTTTAGATGCAAACAATCTACCAGGGACAACCAGAATGATTGGCGATATCAAAAAAGTGCTAATAAATGAGTTCCATAATCCTAGTTCAAAGGATCAATACATGAACGAGATGATAGAGATAGATAGAAACCAAGAGAATCTATATGGGAGATTTACCAGAGATTCAAACGATTGAAGGGAAAGATAAATTACGCCATGACAGATATGAAACACAGGCACTTGTTCATCAATTCAATGATACCACACTTAAAATACCCATTGCGACAACAAAATTTTCAGACACAGTCAGAGGCTCTACAGGTAGCCCTACAACTGGAAGAGAACCAATAGCAGAAGACAAATCCGACCATAGAGGCGCTGAAGGAGGATCTAAAGAACTTAACATTCTAGCTAAACCAGAACAAAGGTAAGGACAAAAGAGAAGTCATTTGGTGTACCACATGTAGGACATAAGGACACCATAAGAACGAATGTAGGACGTTTGCACAGTACATGGCCACATGAATGCCAAACCCGTTTCCAACATGAGGACTATGGTGTGAGATCTGTAAGAAACATGGGCATGATCCATATCACTTCCCAATGATGCAGAAGTACTGCACAATACCTAAGTAAATGTATCATTTACTTCTCCTCCTTGTAACAGTAGATGATTAATGTATTCTTGGGTAATACATTTAATTCAGATATTATACTGGATTTAAGATCTGAAGTAAATGTATTACCCAAGAATACATGGCAATGTATGGGAGGACCCACATTAGGCTATTCACTAGTTTAGCTGAAACTAGCAAATCAACACAGAGTTCTACCCATTGGAAGACTAAAAGGGCTAACAGTAGATATGGATGGAGTGCACACTAAAGCCAACTTCAAAGTAATAGAGATAGTGGATGGCACAACACCTTATCTGACATTGCTTGGCTTGGATTGGGTGTTTGAAAATCATGCCATAATCAACTTAAAGATGAGGAAGATGACATTCGAGTCAGGGGAATACAAATTCATTATGCCATTGGATCCATCAGAAGGGGAAAGGTTTGTAGAACCTACTTGCTTGGACATGGAGGAAATTAACCAGTTGTACAAAAAAACTGCAGGAGAAGAAGATTATGTGAACCCAATTGCATATGGCGTTCTCAATTGGAGAAGTATCACCTCATGTGCATTAGACTCAGATACAGGCTTAGAAAACTAGCAGTAGAGGTTACATGAAGTTTCCACAAGAAGATGCACAATAATAGACCGTGCATAATGTAACACCCCAAGGCCAAGCCCCTGCTGAATTGTAATTATGTTTATAGGTTGGTGAGCCAAGTGTTTATAAGCTGGAAGACTTATGTGTTTATTAGGTCGAAGAGCCTAGATGCTAAGGACAATGAGCCTAATTTTGTATATGTAAATACACACATCATTAATAAAATTACACCACTGGGTGTAGACTAACCACAAAGAAAGAGTTATGGGGGAATAAATCCACTAGGTAGGGTTAGGGAAGGGGACAAGTGTCTAGGAATAGGGGATAAGCTCGAGGGATTACCTCTAAAGGGATAATATTATATTATTATTTCCTAAAGGCTAAGGTTGACATAACCTGTGTTGTCCTAAGTTCCTGGGGAAAGGGAACGAGTGTTAAGTGGAGCTCATGTAGCTTCAGGAAGACACGTGTCAACTTGGGTGCATGCATTTTTAAGTGGGAAAGTCATCTCGTTGGAGGGTTTTCTCCTCATTATCATGATGGTTTCCATTCTGGAAGCAGCCATACTCCCCACTGATTCACGCACTGAGTCATCCTATCCATCGTCGACCAATACATCATTCACACACCTATGAAACTAGTAAACTCGTGAAGATAACCCACATTTTCCTGTGAAGCACAACACACCTGTACATTGCCTGAGCCCGTATCGTGCCTTAAGGGTTTGTTGTTGTTGCCAACGCAGTTCCTTGACTGAGTGTAGCTTGCTGCCATCATCTGTTCTATACCGAGCTTTGTTTCTGTCATCACCCTCACTCTAATTGACTTAGGAGCTAGACTGAAGAAGCAGGTTTTCATTCCTATGGGTTTGAAGAGGCGATTTGTCAGGCCCATGGACTGAAGAAGCAGGTTGTTAGGCTTGTAAGAAACTCTCTCTAGGTGAGAGAGATTGTTGGGGAAGTGATTTCCGAGAGGGATCCCAATGACAACTATAGTGCTTTGAGAATTTTTGTCTGGCCTGTTGCTAAATCCCTATAAGGGAAGTGGGGTAGACAAAGGACTGTTGAGCAGAGAAGGGGCACACTTCCTGGGGTGGGACAAGCATGTGGGTAATGAGAGGTTGTAGGATGTTAATGTGAGATGGCTCCTAGGAGAAAATCCTTCTTGTTGATCTGTGTGACCTCCCTGTTGTCCTTGCATAGCCTAGGAATCCATTGCCCGATGGAGTTTAGTCCCAACTCGGGGGTGACCCACTGCTGAGCGTGATGAGAAGCATAGTCTAAGGCTAGGAGGTTTGTTGAAGGTCTGCACGCAGTTGGTGGTCATCTATTAAAAGATAAGTACCAAATCTTTGTTCTTTGTATGATGTGTATCTGGGAATCAAGTTATAATGTTGTTAGAATTGTCTGTGTATAATGCTTGTATGTTTTAATGTTATTTCCGCATGAATAGTGGTATGAACAGAATGTTATATCTATTTAATTTCCATTATATAGATATGTATATAACTCTAATTGGTGTCATAGCAAAGAGAGAGCATTCAAAGTGATGTTTCCTGACTTGTTGGTGTCCCAAGATGTTACAAATTGGTATCAGATCCGAAATCAAAAGATACAGTTGATTAGGTAGCGTTACCCGACAGAGGTTGGAGGCCGGGGATGTTACAAATTGGTATCAGAGCCATGGTTTCAAACCCGAGCCTGGATGGGCCATGTTAGTGGAATTTGAAGCAATATTTCGGAAAAGAATTGTTTTCTAAATGTACAATAGTCAATTTCAGAGCTCATGGTTTGTACATGAAACTTGGATGGGCCACGAATGAGGAATTCGAAGTAAAAATTCCAAAGAATTTTGATGTAAAAAGTGCCAGAAGGGTGTTGAGAGAGAAATTGGACTGTGTTCAGAAGAACAAGAGGTATAATAGGTTAAGAAATGACCACAGAGAAAGAAACCAAAACATCTGTGGAAATTGGGTCGTAGGATCTGTTTGGGAGAAGGAGGATCCTTCACAATCGTCAGATCTTTATAAAAGTGCATGGAGATTGACTTGCAATTCATTCAGACTTCACGACTTCGACGAAGTTTATGGGTTATAAGAGAAAAAGGGGTTGAAGCTCGAAGTCCCGAAGAAAAATAGTAGAAGTGGTGTGGCATGATGACATCGCCAATAGTGATGTGGACCTTTCTTAGACATGCCATGTGCCACCACCTTAGCTATTGATACCTATACTATGTGGACCCCGGGAGGTAAGGCAGTTCGGGAGTTTGGTGTTCGGGAGAATTGGGGTGTGCAAGTGTAAAACTCGTCAAGGCCCAAAGTTATGAAGTGACATGGCTTGATGACATCACTCAAAATGATGTGGACACATGGGATGTATGCCACATGTCAGTGAGTTAAGAACCTTCAAAATATTGAAATGCTAGTTAGAATGTGACACGTGTCACCTGTCTGATTGGGCCACGTGTCTGCTTCTAATATTTCACCAGATGGCCCTCCTCTCAAGCATGGATGGTGGGGCCCCTGATGGTCATAGTAGATGCATGACGCCAGATCATGAAGTCCATAGACTTGACACTCCAGAAGAAATTGTTCATGATGGAATGGAAGGAAGAAATTTCCAAATTTTCATAGCATCAAAGTAATGTGACGTAATGATGTCACTGGGGGTGACGTGGAAGTATTCAGAGACTCATAGTTCATAATTTTTGGGATGTACAAAGGTGAAATCCTCCGAAGTCCCAGAGCTCCGAAGCTCCAAAGTCTTGGATCCCAAAGCCCAGAGTTCCATAGCGAGTATCAACTATCGTATGTTGGGGAGATGTGGACTGTTGATCCACCGTACTTCACGATTTTGCCAATTCAACATTCTGAGAGATTTGTTGGGAAGTGATTTGGAAACTACCAAAGCTAGAGTCCCCGAAGCTCTGATCTATCATATTTATGAGAAAGGGATGTGGACTGTAGACCCACCATTCTTCACGCATTTGACAATTCATTTTTTTTGATGTTTGGGACACACAAAAAAGGGAAACCTATGAATCCTCGGAGCTGAAGTTTCAAGGCTCTTGATAAGTGCCCAAATCATTAGCACTGAGTCACAGTCATGGTCACATGTGAACCAAGGGCTGAAGAAAAGGGGCTAGCGCTCGAAAATTGTTATAGAATAGAGTTGGACATAGAGATAGAATCTCGAGGGGATCTTGACCGACCTAGACCCGTTGAAAATGGAATCTGATATTTATTTTGTTGAATCAGATTGGTTTATTTTGGAAAATTGTTAAAGTCTGATAGACTGACAAAAATTCAGTTGACTGCACATTTTGCAGAGTTAACAATTAACAGATCTGAACCAAAATTTTCCACTGTGAAGAGAAATGGAGGAGGCACATGATGATTTTAGTTCATAGAATGAAGCTAGAGGAATGGATGTCCATTTTGGAGTTGAAGGATCGAATTCCATTGGGCATGGAGAAGAGATAGATAAAGAAGTGAGCATGATGAAAATAATAAAAAAATTTCAAAAAGACTTCCAAATTCACAAGGTTGATAATGAAATGCTTAAGAAATCCAAGGAGCAACAAGAAGACTTCAACATGAAGTTGATGTAGATCCTGGAAATAATAGAAAATAAATTGGATAAGGAGAGTGGCTCAAGAAAATCATAAAGTGACAGGTGTCCTGATGATAAAAGAAGAACAAGAAGTGTTAGCAGACATCACTGTCACTCCCCGAGGAATTCCAATAAGAGAGCACACAACAATTCAAGTCCATCCCCTATTAGGAAGCATAAGAGGTCTGGGGTGCATGAGCTATGAGGGAAAATGAACAAAATCAAACCTCCTACATTTGATGGTGAGCACAAGAAGGATGAATATATAGAGATATGGATGCTGGGCATGAGAAAGTATTTTCAATTGCATAATTATTCTTCTCATGCAGAAGGAATGATTTCCATCTATCAACTCAGAGGAAAGTCATCCATGTGGTGGGATCAACTTGTCCAGGTGCAACACATTAAAGAGAAAAATGTTACTTGGATGGAATTCAAGAAGTATTTTGAAAATAAATACTTGACTAAGAGGTACTATGACAAGAAAATGAAAGAGTTCTTTGAACTCAAGCTTGGAAGTATGACAATAGATGAATATGAAAGAAGGTTTTTAGAATTGCTGAAGTATGTTTCTTTCATCAAGGACGAGACAGTAAATATTCAAAGGTATTTTAGTGGTTTTCCATCATTCATCAGTGACACAATACAATATGATGATCCCAAAACATTGGAGGATACCATAAGGTGAGCTAAGTGACTATATGATCAACAAAAAGCAAGGCCAAATTTCCAAAAAGCTTGGGAAGACAAGAATAAATTCAAGATGGATCATAGGAAGAAGGGACCTATGCCACCATTCTTCAGAAATAATCCTCAGGGACAACGAACTTCTAGAGAACCTAGAATGATTGAGACAGGTGGTCAAAGGCCAAGGTAGCCACTTATTCAATGTTGGGGTTGTAAAGGAGATCATATGTTTAGATATTGTCCTCACATAAGTGAAAAAGTGAGAGTTGTTCAGAATGTTCAACGAGATGAAACAGTGGAGGACATGGGCATAAGTGTGCCCAGGATCTATGCAGCCCTGGAAAACAAACAAGCATAGTATCAGTCACATATGATTGAAGTGGAAGGTATGATCAACAACCAAACCATTACTATTTTAATTGATTCAGGAGCTAGTCATAGTTATATAGATCCTAATATGGTGGAAAGTTTTTATTTGCCAAGAAACAAGCATGGAAAATCTTGGTTGGTGCAGCTAGCTACCAAATCCCAAAGAAATGTTAATGAGATGGTTACATCATGTCTTATGTACATGAATGGACTAAGCACAAGGGAAGATTTGAACATCTTGACTTTAGGTTCCTATGAATGTCTAATTGGGATGGATTGGTTGGACCAACATCATGATATCCTAGACTGTCATAAAAAGGAATTTACTTGCTTGGATTAGGAAGGGAACCTAAGGAAAGTACAGAGAATTCCCAGGGCAGTGATTATCAGAGAAATTTCAGCAATGCAGCTGAAAAAGTGTTACAGGAAGGGATGCCAAATATTCTCATCCCATATGGAGGAAGCATCTAAGAATAAGGTGCCAAATATGCAGGATCATGTAGTCCTAGAATATTTGGAAGATGTGTTCAAGGAGGTACCAAGACTACTCTCAAAGATAGATATTGATTTCTCTATAAATCTGATTCCTGGAGCAGCTCCAATGTCAAAGACTCCTTACAGAATGAGTACACTAGAGCTGAAGGAGTTGCAAATGCATATTCAAGAAATTCTAAAGAAGGGGTATACACGCTCAAGTGTGTCACCTTGGGGTGTCGTCACTGCCCTAGTCTTGTTCATGAAGAATAAATTTGGGGCATTGAGATTGTGCATCGATTTCAGACAGTTGAANATATGATTGAAGTGGAAGGTATGATCAACAACCAAACCATTACTATTTTAATTGATTCAGGAGCTAGTCATAGTTATATAGATCCTAATATGGTGGAAAGTTTTTATTTGCCAAGAAACAAGCATGGAAAATCTTGGTTGGTGCAGCTAGCTACCAAATCCCAAAGAAATGTTAATGAGATGGTTACATCATGTCTTATGTACATGAATGGACTAAGCACAAGGGAAGATTTGAACATCTTGACTTTAGGTTCCTATGAATGTCTAATTGGGATGGATTGGTTGGACCAACATCATGATATCCTAGACTGTCATAAAAAGGAATTTACTTGCTTGGATTAGGAAGGGAACCTAAGGAAAGTACAGAGAATTCCCAGGGCAGTGATTATCAGAGAAATTTCAGCAATGCAGCTGAAAAAGTGTTACAGGAAGGGATGCCAAATATTCTCATCCCATATGGAGGAAGCATCTAAGAATAAGGTGCCAAATATGCAGGATCATGTAGTCCTAGAATATTTGGAAGATGTGTTCAAGGAGGTACCAAGACTACTCTCAAAGATAGATATTGATTTCTCTATAAATCTGATTCCTGGAGCAGCTCCAATGTCAAAGACTCCTTACAGAATGAGTACACTAGAGCTGAAGGAGTTGCAAATGCATATTCAAGAAATTCTAAAGAAGGGGTATACACGCTCAAGTGTGTCACCTTGGGGTGTCGTCACTGCCCTAGTCTTGTTCATGAAGAATAAATTTGGGGCATTGAGATTGTGCATCGATTTCAGACAGTTGAACAAAGTGACTATAAAGAACAAGTATCTTCTACCCAGGATTGATGATCTCTTCGATCAGTTGAAGGATGCAAGGATATTTTCAAAGATAGATCTCAGGTCAGGATACCATCAGGTAAGGATTAAAGATTAAGCTATCAGGAAGACCGCCTTCAGGACAAGGTATCGTCATTATGAGTTCACAGTGGTGCCATTTGGGTTATCAAATACACCAACTGTTTTCATGTGCCTAATGCATGGTGTTTTCCGAGAACATCTAGACAAGTTTGTCATTGTCTTTTTAGATGAAATCCTTGTATATTCCAAGTCAGAAGAAGAGCATGAGCATCATTTGAGGATGGTGTTGCAAGTGATAAGAGAGCATCAACTGTATTACAAATTAAGAAAGTGCTCATTTTACCAAAATCAAATCCATTATTTGGGGCATATCATTTCAGAGGATGGGATAACAGTGGATCTTGAAAAGATAGAAGCCATTAAAGGGTGGACAACACCTAAGAATGTGATAGAAGTCATATCCTTCATGGGTCTAGCTCGATACTACAAAAGGTTCATTGTAGGGTTTTCGAGGATATCTCATCCCATCACTTCCTTGAAAAGGAAAGAGAAGAAATTTCAATGGACAGAAGAATGTGAAAGAAGCTTCCAACAATTGAAGCAACTGTTAACTAGTGATCCAATTTTAAGGATTGCAGACCCAAATGAAGACTTCATTGTATGCACAAATGAATGTAAATAAGGACTTGGTGGAGTCCTCAATCAAAATGGATTTTTTGTATGTTATGAAGCAAGGAATTTGAAGGAGAATGAAAGGCACTATGCCACTCATGATTTGGAATTGGAAGCCATAGTGCACATTTTGAATAAGTGGAGGCACTACCTCATGGGAAAGAGGTTCGAATTGAGGACAGACCATAATGGTCTAAAATATTTATTTTATCAACCAACTCTAAATGCCAGGAAAAGTAGATGGTTAGAATTTCTTAGTGAATATGACTTTGATATAAAGCATATCAAGGGGAAAGAGAACAAAGTGGCTGATGCACTCAGCAAGAGAGTGCATGAACTATATGATACAACCATTAGCATGTATCAAACTGATGTTAAAGGCATAATTTTAGAGGCTGCAAAATCTGATTTGCAATACATGGAATTGGTAACAAAATTGCAGCAAGGTAAAATGCAACAAAAAGTTGAGGATTATGAATTGGGAAGTGATGGAATTATCTTGTACAAAAACATAGTTTATGTACCAAATTATCCTGAATTGAGGAGTGCAATTTTAAAATAAATGCACAATGTACCTTATGCTGGACACCCAGGATATCAGAAAACAATTTCAACAGTCAAAAGCCAATATTATTGGCTAGGCATGAAGAAATAATTTGTTGATTTTATTGCCAAATGTTTGGAATGTCAAAAGGTAAAGGCTGAGCATACACACCCAGCTAGGTTACTGCATCTAATAAACATTCCTAAGTGGAAATGGGAATTTGTAACAATGGATTTCATCACAGGATTTCCCAGAACAAGCAAGCAACATGATGCAATCATTGTGGTGGTGGACAAGCTCACTAAAGATGCCCATTTCATTCCTATGAAGACTACTCACAAGGAAACCCATGTTGCTGATATTTATATGAAGGAAGTAGCATGCTTGCATGGCATACCCAAGACAATTGTGTCTGACAGAGACCCAAAGTTCACCTCAAAGTTTTGGAAGGGGTTATTCAAAGGGTTTGGAACAAATCTGAACTTCAACACAACTTATCATCCTGAGTATGATGGGAAAACAAAAAGGGTGAACCAAGTGATAGAGGATATGGTAAGGATGTATGTGATGGAAAAATCATGTAAATGGGAATATTATCTACACTTGGTAGAATTTTCTTACAACAATGGGTATCAAGCATCATTGAATATGAGCCTGTTTGAAGCACTTTATGGTAGAAAGTGAAACACCCCAGTAAGTTGGGACAACCCAGATGATAGGGCAGTGGTTGGGCTAGAGTTTCTCAAGGAAATGGAAGAGCAAATGCTGAAGATTAAATAGAATTTGAAGGCTTCCCAAGACAGGAAGAAAAGCTATGCTGATAAGAACATAACTCATAAGAAATTTAAAGTAGGGGATCATGTATTCTTGAAAGTGAAGGCCAACAAAAGCTCCCTGAAGTTGGGAAATTGTTCAAAGTTGGAAGCCATATATTGTGGGCTGTTTGAAATTCTAGAGAGGATTGGTCCAATAGATTACATGCTTTCATTGCCTGCATCCATGACTATTCATAATGTATTTCATGTATCATTTCTCAAGAAGTATATACCTGATGCTAATCATGTGATTGATTGGAATGTGATTCAAGTGGAGCAAGACAGTGATTTGCAAGTGAATCATGTGCGCATACTGGACTGGAAGAGAAAACAACTCTGAAATCGAGCCATAGGGCTTGTAAAAGTCCAGTGGACCTAGTACGGTCCTGAGGATGCAACATGGGAGCATGAAGATGATATGCGGGCAGAGTACCGTCATATTTTTGAATATTTTGGAAATCTTGCTATTGTTGTGTAAATAAGTTGCACTGAGTACAGTGAAAAAATAAGGGGAGGGGATTGTAACACCCCAGGGCTGAGCCCCTATTGAATTGTAATTATGTTTATAGGATGGTGAGCCAAGTGTTTATAAGCTAGAAGACTTATGTGTTTATTAGGCCGAAGAGCCTAGATGCTAAGGCCAATGAGATTGATTTTGTATATGTAAATACACACATCATTAATAAAATTACATCGCTGCGTGTAGACTGACCACAGAGAAAGAGTTATGGGGGACTAACACCACTAGGTAGGGTAAGGGAAGGGGCTAAGTGTCTAGGAATAGGGGCTAAGATAGAGGGCTTACCTCTAAAGGGATAATATTATATTATTATTTCCTAAAGTCTAAGGTTGACATAAGCTGTGTTATCCTAAGTTCCTAGGGAAAGGGAACACGTTTTATGTGGATCTCATGTAGCTTCAAGAAGACATGCGCTAAGGTGGGTGCATGCAGTTTTAAGTGGGAAAGTCAACTCGTTGGGGGGTTCGCTCCTCATTCTCATGATGGTTTCCATTCTAAAAGTGGCCATACTCCCCACTGATTCACACATTGAGCCATCCTCTGATTCACACACTGAGCCATCCTCTCCATCGTAGACCAATACATCATTCACACACCTCTGAAACTAGTAAACCTGTGAAGCTAATCCGTATTTTCTTGTGAAGCACAACACACTTGTACTTTGCTTGAGCTTGTACCGTTCCTTAACAATTTGTTGTTGCTTCCAATGCAGTTCCTTGACTAAGCATGGCTTGCTTCCATCATTTGTTCTATACCGAACTTTGTTGTTGTCATCACCCTCACTCGAATTGACTTAAGAGTTGGACTGAAGAAGCAGTTTTTCATGCCTATGGGTTTGAAGAGGCAGGTTGTCATGCCCATGGACTGAATAAGTAGGTTGTAGATCTTGTAAGAAACTCTCTTTACGTGAGAGAGATTGTTGGGGAAGTGATTTCTGAGAGGGATCCCAACAACAACAATAGTGATCTGAGAATTCCTGTTCGGCCTGTTGCTGAATCCCTCGAAGGGAAGTCAGACAAATGAAGGACTGTTGAGCAGAGAAAGGACACACTTCCTGGGGTGGGATAGGCATTGGGGAATGAGAGGATGTAGATTGTCAGTGTGAGATGCTTCCTGGGAGAAAATACTTCTTATTGATCTGTGCGACCTTCCTGTTGTCCTTGCCTAGCCTAGGAATCCCTTTCCCGGTGGGGTTTAGTCTCAGTTCAGGGGTGACCCACTGCTAAGCGTGATGAGCAGCGTGGTCTAAGGCTGGGAGGTTTGTGGAAGGTCTGCACACAGTTGTTGGTTATCTATTAAAAGATAAATACCAAATCCATGTTCTATGTATGATGTGTATCTGGGAATCAAGTTATAATGTTGTTAGAATTGTTTGTGTATAATGCCTGTATGTTTTAATGTTATTTCCACATGAATAGTGGTATGAAAAAAATGCTATAACCGTTTAATTTTCATTAGATAGATATGTATATAAATATAATTGGTGTTGGAACATACACAGTTTTGAACTTTTGAGTCTATGGTTTTCGCCTTCTTAGGAATACAATTCTACACAAAGTGGCCTTTTAATTTTAATCAAATTCATTGGTTGTCATTTAATGATAAAGTGCATACATTATCTCTCGTTGATGAGTTTATCTTTCAATCGAACGATCCTAATAACCTCCAGAGTTATGGAGTTGCCTAAGATTTAAAGAGGCAAGTCTCTAACGGTCGCTTCGGAGCTCTGCGCTTCAGATTTTTCAACAAGTTAAAACAATAAAAAATCTGAAACTCTGAAACTCGAAGGTAGCCACTCGCTACTTTTATTAAAATTTTTAAAGATGCAAGTCATAGAACATGTGTACTTTTTGAGTCTTTCCTGAGTTGACATGTGGTACTCATTTTTGAAATTTTCTTTAGAGGATTCACACGTTTCCAAGAAACACGTGGCACCCCTCTTTTCTCGACACGTAATCTAGAATGACATCATCTATGACACGTCACTACAGGAGATGATCCTTTGAGAATTTAACAAAGAGTGAGTTCACAAATCACTGAAGTATCAAAGTAACAAAGTATTGAACATTTCAAAAAGTAAAAGGGGGTAAATTAAACGTTTAAATAACTAAGTTAATCATGATCAAGAGGAAATTAATGACTTCCCAGTTTAGATTTCGGGACGTTTCCCCTGTATTATATTTTAAAATTTCTGAAGTCTGAAATTCTGAAATACTTAAAGTTAACGCAATTAATTAATACTTAAGATCAACTACAAGATAATTAATGACTTTGCAGTTTTGGGCGTTGGGAAGTTTCTTTTATGATATATTAAAAACCCACGAATTCTGAGCTCCTAAAACACTTGAAGTTAACACAAAGTTTTAAACACGATTAATTAAGTTTTTAAAGGAGATTATCCAGAGATTAACCTTTCCACGGATTTAGGATTCGGGAGGTTCTCACTCTGTCACATCTAAGACTCTCGAACGCGAACCATCAAAATATTGATGGCATTTATGACTAATTAAGGATAGTGATTCAAATGAGGATCACGGATCGCCAAGTAGACATCTCCATTAACATTAATAAATTCTGTGTTAGTGAGGTTATACGAAGATCAATGCATATTGTTTGAATAAAAGCACTTCAATTTCAAAATCATTTTCACCTTTTGCAATTAGCATTGTTATCTATTGAAAAACTCATGACCTTTCTCTGTAACAGGTAACCTCACTCTGTTTCTTTAGAGATTATGGCACCAAGGAAAATGGAGAAAAATCCCGATGTGACAGGCGAAGATGCAAACTCGAATGCAGAAATTCTGTCAGACAATACTCTACAAGCCACAGACACCGTTAAAACTTGGACACAGGTTTTTGAGGTCCTGGAACATGAAATCATCAACTGTCCAGAGAACTCCGCTGAAGAAGAAGATGACTTTTTTGCAGCTAATCTTAGACACATATCATAGTCGGAGCTGCAAAAAATAGTTGCATGGTCGAGAATCATGCCTTACAATGATATGATAAGCTGGGCCTTGGAACATGTTGATGTCTAGACTAGGAGCATCATCAACCATAAAAAAATTTCCATCGGCTCTTTCTGACTGGAACATCTGCAAGTAATGTATAAACTATCTCCTAGTCCTAAATATACTTACAATGCCACATTCATTCTAGAGTTCGAGAAAAAGGAATGTGTCCAATACGTGAGGAGCAGTCATGATATAATCAGGACTTGGTGGGGACATCCAGAGAAATTTAGAACCGATGCCCATGGTATGTATGCCACAACGTATTTAGATGTTCATATGGTGTATGTAGCCATGATGATTTGTCATCTGTTCGGGAAGAAGAGCCCTACGCATTTCTCGGTGGAATGGGTATCCATCATGAACGAGGTAGCCAAGGGATACACTTTCAATTGGGCCAAAATGCTGTCGGATAATTTGGACAAGGGAATTGTTGATTACAAAAAAGAGAAATCAAAAGGACAACATGCCCCCTTTTACATGTCTTGGTATATCATGGATGTTATCTTTTTCATGACACCTTTCCCCTTGATGAAATGGAATTGGACTCCGATCAATTCTGAACCTATTCATTTTTATCACTCCAAGTTATGGGAAGAGAAGCTAAGTATTTATTCTATGAAAGCTATCACAATGTCATAGTACATGTTCACGTAGCCATTTATGGTGGCCCGCCTCCTCAGATTTTAGAGAGGGTTATGGGGAACCTAGGCATGATCGTAGATTGGTTCATTGAGGATAATTTCTCCTACATCATAGTTTTTGGTTGCTCAATTCCCCCTCACGCTCTCCCTCAATTTTTACCCGAAAGAATGGTGTGTAGAGAAGTGGCATATTAGACAGTGATGGGAAGCATCAGCAAGGAGATGAAAGTAGGACAGAAAAAGGTATGGCTTACTTTCCTCATTCAAATTGGCATGTTTACATTATTGGATTTTGGCCACTCTAAAGTTGAGGCCGCGGCTCTGGATGATGTTAAATTGGTTGACATCGAGTTCAATAAGAATGATCCTCATAGGATTGTGGAAAACCATCTATCCTAGTTCAACATGAAGTGGTATATGCATGAAAACTCCCCGTATGACGAAATATTCAAGGGAGTTAGGTCCTATGAGGAAGTTCAAAACAAATTCCAAACCCTTCCCCCTGATCAACAAGATGTTTTTCTCATCTTTCAAAAACATAGGTGGAATAGTCTACCAAAGGTACTAAAAGGAGAGTCAATAACCACTCCCCCTTCACAGGAATCCATGCCTGTAGGTTCTGAATCAAGTCACTCTGATAAGCACAGAGTTGAGGGAACCCCAAAGATTTCAAAAGTGTTAACACAGGAATTAAAAGCATCATTGTCAGGCCAACTTAGCCCCCAGGCACTAGCTCAACTAGAATCTTTCCTAAAGCAGGGAAAAGATATGCCTCCTTCGACACCAGCCACTCCCGCTGTCACCTTAAATAACAACAAAAAACCAATAGTTCAGAGAGATTGCTACTTCCATTACATCACTAACCCCTCTACAAACCAACTTCATAAATCCTAATTCCAAACTTGTTTTTGTAGGTGATATTAGCCCCATCTTTCTCGAAGAGATGCCTCCTTTGGATTTATTTTTTAGTAAGAAAGGAAATCCGTCGTGAAAATGGAATCTCACCAGAAAGATGGAGTGTTAAATAATAGGAAGAGATTGGTGTATGATGGGAATGACCAAGATGATTCAGAATTTGCAAAGGAAGTAACAGGTTCGTTAGGTGCTTTTTCCACTGCCAATAAGTGGTCTCTGGACAATTTGACCAAACAAATGCGACGAAAATCCATATTAGTAGAGCACTTGAAAAATCAGGTATATACCACCGAGCAGACTATCAGGAATATTATGAGTCAGGATTTGGAGCAAATTAGGGCTAGTTATCAGCAACAAATTAAACAGCTTCAGGATAACCTCAATCTTCTTCACTAGGATTCAAAGACTAGCCAAAGTCTGGTCACTCAACATGATGAGTTGATAAAACAGCTGCAAGCCAGATTGGACCTAACCGAAGGCACCTCGATAGATATCTCGGCCTTCAAAACTCAAGCATTGGAAATCAATGAGAAGCTGGAAGTTGCCCAACAAGAACTTTATCTGAAGGTGGATGCCATTCAAAAATGCTATCACGTAGTAAACCTTTCTCTCAAGGATATCTATGTGAAGGAAAAAGAGGCATTCTTAGCCCGAACTAAGTTTTAGGAAGTCCTCATATTGATGCAAAAAGACAATGTCGCTGATTTCCCTTTTCTCTCTTATTCTGAAAAATTAAGAGGTGAGATGGCCCTAAAGGTATGGGAAACGAATCTGGAAGAGAGAAAAAGATTTTCCAGGGAGGTGAAAGAAGCTTTTCTGGAACCGTTTCCATCATTAAACAAAAAGATGATTGATTTTGAGGGGAGTAATATCTCAAAATCCCTGGGGCAAATTCAGATAGAAATGAACCAATAGAATTCTAGAAAGAGAAAAGAAGAAACTATGGAATCCATTCAAGAAATGAGCTAGATTGATCTTCTTAAAATCAATAAATGGCTAGTGGATCCAACTTCACAGTTCCAGGCCATAGTTCAAGAAGTGAACAAAATCCAATAAAAGATGCATCAAATACAAAGGAAATTATTCGCTTTTGAGGTAAATGAAAAGATTGAGCCCTCAATGTTTGTGGTGGCATTGTTGGATAGATGCACCCAATGTATTGAACATGGAAAAGAAAGAATATATGGGATAAAGTAAGAAAATGTGCACAGTGTCCTTTCCTTCTACCCTCTCTACCTTTCACCTTCCAATAGTCACTTATATCATCCACCCAAATTCTAATTTTCACTTATCCCCACTTCATCATCATACACTTGTTCCATCATCATTCTTTCCATAGATGGTTACTTTTAACTGTGCCCATTATTCATTCCTTGACGAGCCAATGCTATGCTATCCATATGATTATCCTCCCCCCATGACCTTGATTGTGATTCATCGCCTTGCTGAATATATCCAGAGGGACAGATGGCAACAAAATTAAACAACCTAGACACTACGTTGAATTGTTAAGGCGGCCTTGATGACATGTGTATTCATCCCAAAGGACTAAGGAAAATGAATGCTTCTACTGACAGATGAAGAGACAGAGGAGGACTCCAATGAAAATCATCAAAATTTACACACTGTTGTTTTATTCATATTTATGTTATTTTTAATGAAATATTGTAAGAAGTCCAACGGTTTTTGAGTTGTGATAGATTTTGTATAAGTACATAGATTTAATATCTATTCAGGGTTACTTCTTGCAAGATGTAATAGAGAAAATCTCTTTTCGAGTATTAATACAATTGCAGAAAGAGATTCTAATTTTCGTTCAGTTTGAGTTATTTGTTTCCTCTATGTTTCCATTTCCCCAAATTTCTTTAGGTAATTCCTTGAAGAGCGATTGATTGAAATTTAGTATTACAACTATTGTGATCATATTATATAAGAAATTCATTAGGTAAGCAGTTTTTCCTCTGTATTTACTATGAGTAAAAGAGGACCTGCAACTTGCGTGAATTACTGCATCTCACATCCTATTCAAAGGCGTGTTCTCTACTTTTCTTCTACTGCAAACAAGGTGATACTCATCTGCAATTGATGCCTAACTTTGTTTAACAATTTTGTAACTCTTTTCCACACCATTTGATATTATAATTGTGACTCAGATAACAAAATACAATCTCTGTACTATCCTATTATTAATTTCATTTAAAGATCATTTCTCATAGAACTAAAGGTAGGAAAAGCACTCATTAAAACATTTTCTTTAAATAATCTTGATGCCTGACATTACTCTTTGAGCCTTAGGATTAATCTTAGAAACAACATCTTTTTGGCACCATTGTCGGGGATGAAGAAACAAAATCATTTTCCCTGGGAAAATGACAAGGTAAATTTTGGTCTTTGATGGTGAACATAGATTGAATGCATAAGTAAGGCTTATTTTATTTTTCACCTGGCGATTCCACCATAGACAAAACTGGCATTCGGTCAAAGGAATACCAAGAAAAACCTAGACGAAAAGAAAACTACACCAGTGTTAGATCCCGAAAAATTGTTGAAACCAAAGGGATATCTCAGACAGACTGCTACATCGGTAGGTAAGGTCTATCAACCCAGAATTACACAAGCTAATGTTAAGGTTCCCACTGAAGAAGTAACACCTAAAGAAAGTTTTGAACAAATTCATTCTGCAGAGCCATCAACTAGTAAACTTGAGGTTAAAATCGAAACTCTAGAGGTAGTCGTTCTCGAAATAAAAGTTGAGATTGACCCGATAGATACTTTTATCAGTAAGGAGAAATGGTTCCTTTCGATCCCCTCTATTGTTTACACTATACCGATTCTTTCCTTTCTTGAAGTGAAGGTTTATGTTTCCCAAAACCCTAAAGAGTACTTTCTATACCCAGACTCATCCCCTATCGCCTCTCCTATATATGAATCCGGTAAATCTGAGGATCCAAACTCAAGTTTCCCTTTTCCTCCTCATCTAGATATTTCATCTCCTCACGATATCTTCCCCAAACTTCATTCACAACCCCCTGAAGTAGTTGAAAGGTCAAAATTCTAGTCTTTCGAAGTTTTTGAAAATATCCTTTTTATCCCCCGAAGTCTGTCTCCTAGGATTTCAATGGTTGGTGTTAGAGGTGCTGGTGGTGTCGGAGGTGCAGGAGCCGGTGGACAAGGTCAACCCCCTAGAATCTTTGCCAAGGTAGCTTCTAGATACGTTCCCTTGGTCCTCCCCACTTTCCTTCATGCTTTTCCCAAAAATTACATGAAGAACCTCCCCAAATTCATGGGAGAAGGAGATCTAACTGCAACAGAACGCATAACCTTTTTTCATTCAGTTTGATGATATCCTTGGAATCGAACACAAGGATGTTTACTCAAGGTTGTTAGTACAAGCCTTCGAAGGAAAAGTGAGGACCTGGTTCAGAGGACTCCTAGTAGGTTCCATACGATCATATGACGAACTAGAAAATGCCTTCCTAAGACATTGGGGTGAGAAAAAGGACCATATTTATTATTTAATTGAATTCGGGGATTTAAGAAACAAGACTTCTGAATCAGTCCTCAAATTTATCCAGAGGTTCAATAAACTGTATCACAAAATCCCAGCCAAAGTCAAACCTTCTCAACCAGCTGCAAAAGTAACTTTTGCAGGGGATTTTGATTCTGACTTCGCTCTACTTCTAAGAGAAAGGAGATCTACCACTCTATCAAGAATGCAAGACAATGCTATAGAAATTGAATCCAATATGATGACATCCCGGAAATTAAAAATTAAGGTTGATATGGGAACCAGAGAACCTAGGCATTTCAAAGAACACGCAGGACCCTTTGGATCTACGAAGTCTGCAGAAGAAAAAATGGATGAGATGGCCAAGATTATTAAAGATTTATCAAAGAAAATTTTAAGGATGGAATTAGATCAAGCCAAAACTGATCCACATGTTAGGAATCAACTTAGGAGAAACCCTAACCCTGATATACAACAAATACAAGTAAAAAATGAAGATCAAAAGATCCAAGTTCCGTTTAAAATTGAAAATTTCATGCAGAGGGATGAAATGTAAGATTATGAGGACTTAACCAGGGAGGATTATGAGAAATATTTAGACCTGCAATCCCTGTTTAATACTGAGGAAAACATCAAAAATTTGGGGGACTCTATGTATCAAGGTCTCACCGACTCAATAATGGTCGAACTCCAACATAAGTATGATTTAAGGGCCAAAGAAAAAAATTCTACAAATCTTCCACCAAAAAATATTTTATCACGAAGTAAAGAGAATGAGGCAGCAGTTGCCAAACCATTAACTGAAACACAAACTGCCTGAACAAAGTAAGCTGAAACAAAAACGGTGCAAACTAAGAAGCTGGAAAATACAAAGGTAGAAGTTCAAACCAAGGGAACTGAGAATACAATAGGGGGTTTCAATTTAGAAAATGAACTTAATAAAATTAAAATCCCAATGGCTGTGGTTGAACTTGCAAAAAATCTGATTTATAAAAAGCAAATCGCCAAAGCGATAAATTTTTCTGATGCTGAATGTCAAGCAGACATTATTAATCTACAGGACGAAAGAACTATAATCATGTTCAATACACACATTGAAAACAATATGGATTTTGTTTCTCCATTCTATGTTATGCTAACTATGCACGACCATTTACTCCAAAATTTCATGTTAGATTCTGGGGCCTCTCATAATTTAATGCCTAAAATTATCATAGAAAAGTTAGGCCTCGAAATTAATAGACCTTATCAATACTTGTACTCATTTGATTCTAGAAAAGTTAAGTGTCTAGGTATGATTAAATATTTGGTAGTAAATATTGCTCAGATCCCTGTGAAAAGTATCCTTATGGATGTAGTTGTTAATGACGTTCCTGCCAAGTATGACATGCTTCTATCCAGGTCTTGGGGCACTGAGTTAGGAGGATAAGTTCCGCTGGACATGAATTATGCTACAATCCCAAGTTTTGGTGGGCAATTCACGCGACTGTACAGAGAAACTAGGCTGGCATATATTGTAAGTGACCCTCAAAACCCAAATAATTACCTAGTCTATGTTGTTGATCAGGACTTAGGAAATTGTATATTATCTATAGATGATGATTTTGAGGAGCGTACAGAAAAATAAAATAAAAATATAGAAATGACAAAGAAAAACATAAATGTTAGAGAATGAGCGTGGAAAATGTTCTTCGATGGTGCCTCATCCTGCGAGGGACCAGGAGGTGAAGTTTTATTCGTGGCACTAGGAAACGAGTATGTTATTCCATTTTCTTATAGATTTCAATGGGAGGTTGATTATACGAATAATGTTTGTGAATACGAAGCTCTAGTTTTAGGATTAGAAGCTACAAGGAAGCTAAAAATAGAACATATAATAGTTTATGGTGATGTAGATCTTATTGTAAAACAAGTAAAGCGACAGTATCAGGCTAAGCATCCAAGGTTGAGATCTTATTGTTCTTGGGATCTTATAGAGAACTTATTCTCATCCTTTAATATTCACTCTATTCCTAGGATGGAGAATCAACAAGCTGATTCCTTGGCCAAGGCTGCTGCAACCTTCATACTATCTACTGTCTTGAAACTGAAATATCACATCAAGATGAGACATAGACCCTCGATCCAGAACAATGTTCAACACTGGAAAGTGTTTGAAGATGACGAACAAATCAAACAGTTCCTGGAAATGATTGATGAGTTTTATGAAACTCACATAGATCAGAAAAACCAGAATGATCCTACTTGGATCATACAATAAGGGAAGAACCCAGAAAAATTCCAAGACAAGATTGCAAACCACTGCATGCTCTTGCTTAAGAAAATTCAGATCCCCAGAGGCTTGATCCCCTTAGAAAGGTTGTTTGACCAGGATGGCATACCTTTAAAGTCTACCTTACGACCTCAACCCGAAGAAGTTGAAGACTGTAATGTAGTAACTAATGAAGATCCCAAAATGGTCAAGATATCGAAATACCTTCCGACCCAAATGAAGAGTAAGTACGCTGAGTTTCTTAGGCAGTACAAATATGTTTTTTACTAGTCTTGTGATGATCTAAAAACTTACGATACCTCTATTATTGAACATAAGATCCCTTTAGAACATGTTATTAAACCTTTTAGGCAGAAACTCAGACATATAAACCTTATTCTCCTTCCAGCGATAGAAAGGGAAGTTAAGAAAATTCTCGATGCAAAAATCATTGTTCCACTCAGGCACTATGAATGGGTAGCAAATTTAGTCCCCGTCAGAAAGAAAAATGGAAAAAATGGCTCTATGTAGATTTCAAAAACTTGAATCGGTCTTCCCTTAAAGACAACTACCTGCTCCTGAAAATGGATCATGTTCTAGAAAAGGTAGTTGGAGCTAACAGGATTTCCATGATTGATGGTTTTTCCAGATATAATCAGATTGTTGTCCATGAAGACGACAGAGAAAAGACTATGTTTACCACTTCGTGGGGAACCTTTATGTACGATAAAATGCCATTTGGTTTGATGAATGTAGGAGATAATTTCCAGAGAGCGATGGATATTGTGTTCTTCGGTGAGAGAGACAAATTTATTTCTATTTATCTTGATGATTTGACGGTTTTTTTCAACTCTGATGCAGAACATTTGCTGCACCTCAGATAGACCTTCAAAAAATGTAGAAAGATTGTTTTGTCTCTTAATGCCAAGAAATTAGATTTTGTGATGCAAGAAGGTAAGAGTTTGGGCCACACAGTTTCAAAAGAAGGAATCAAGGTGGACCCTAAGTGAGTTGAGGCTATAGACATGATTAATATCCCTACTAACAAAAAATAAATTCAATCTTTTTAGGAAAGATCAACTTTTTGAGAATATTTATTCCTAACTTTGCTGAAATAATCAAAATAATTACAGATATGTTGAAAAAGGACATCGAAGTGAAATGGACTGCAGAAGATAAAGCATATTTCGAGTGCGTCAATAAAGCTATAGGGGAAGCACCAGTGCTATCAAGTCCCGACTATATAAAGGAATTCTTAATATTCTCATTTGCTTCTGAACATACTATTGCAGCGACACTCCTGCAAAATAATGAGGAAGGATTCGAGCAACCAATAGCCTTATTCAACAAAAGCCTTAGGGATGCAGAATTAAGATATGATATACTTGAGAAGCAAGCATACACAATGGTGAAGGCTCTCAAGGCCTTCATAACATATGTATTGCATTCCAAAATAATCACTTAGGTGCCACAAAATTCCATCAAAGACATCTTGGTTCAGCCAGATAGTGATGGAAGAAGAGGTCGATGGTTGGCTAAAATTCAAGAGTTTGATCTAGAAGTGAAACCGACCAAGCTAGTCAAAGTTCAAGGCCTGGCAAATCTATTAGCCAAATAAAATTTCAGGGATCTTGGGATAAATAACCTCGAATCACATGAATCTCTCTTGGATATAGAGGAAATTGACAATCATGCACCTACTATTTGAATTGAAGATAAGTTTTTTGCTTCTACTTGGTATCACGATATTGTTACATACCTCCTTACCCTTCGGTGCCCGAATGACATGAATCCGTATAAAGAAAGGACTTTGAAGATTCATTCAATGAAATATTGTATTATTGATGGCCAACTATACTGGAAAGACCCTCTAGGTTTCTTGTTATGTTGCTTGATAGAATCTAAAACATAAGGCGTCATCGATGAATTCCATGAAAGATTATGCAGAGGACACCATGCCTGGAGAGAAATGGCCTACAAGATTTTAAGGGATGGATATTACTGGCCAAATTTATTTACGATGTGAACGCGAGGGTCAGATCCTGTAATTCATGCCAACTATTCACTAGCAAGAATAAGCTCCCTACCTTGCCTTTAATCCCAGTAAAAGCCGAAGCCCCTTTTAAACAATGGGGTATGGACTTCATCGGAGAAATCCATCCATAGTCAAGAACTCAACATATATGGATTCTAACCGCTACTGATTATTTCACGAAATGGGTAGAAGGCATTTGAACTCGGAATTCTACAGATTCGATAGTAATAAAATTCTTGGAAGAAAAAATCCAATCGAGATTTGGTTGTCCTCAGAAAATAGTCACTAACAACGCTCAAGATTTTAAATCTATGGCAATGATCAATTTCTGCCAGAAATACAATATTGTGTTAGGTCATTCTACAACCTATTATCCTCAGGGAAATGGGTTTGATGAATCGTCTAACAAGTGCCTGATGACTATAATAAAAAAATTGTTGACAGAGAATAAAAAATCTTGGCACATCCACCAAAAATATGCCCTATGGGAGAACTGAATCGGCACCAAGAAATCAATAGGTATGTCCCGTTTTCAATTGGGATATGGTACTGACATTTTACTTCCCATCAATCTTTCTCTTCCTATGATGAAACTATGGTAGGATGAAAATGAAGAGCCAAATGAGGTTACATGAAGGATGAATCAAATCATAGAAGTTCAACAAAATAGGGCCGAAGTAGATGGAAAAATTCAAGAGTGCCAGGATAATATGAAGGCCCTTTTCGATAAAAAGGCTAAAGACAAGGAGTTTATTCCTGGTGATCTAGTTTTAAAGTGGGACGCTAGAAAAGAAGATGCATGAAAACATGGCAAGTTCGATCATCTCTGGTTCAGACCATTCAATATTGCAGTTGTTGAGGGAAAAAAACTCTTTCTTACTGGAAAACCTCGATGGAGAAATTCTGGACGCTCCTATCAATGGGCATTACTTAAATCATTTCATGCAGTAGTCATATTTCAGATTCCCATTGTATATATCGGTTTGGATTGATGTTTGTCTTCTTTTTCAATTTGCAATTTTACCTTTCTTTTGTAAAATTATCCAAGTCATTTTATCGTTTGTTGTAAATAAACCATGCTTACTTGACATCATCAAAGAAGAATATAAAAACATATGTATCATATACCATCTCTATTCTGTGGAATTTTCTGGCATTTCTCATTTCATTCATGTGCACAATACTTACTATTAAATGAGAGAGAAGGATGCATCGGAATTTGACACTCATTTTTCAAAGAATTTGCTTTCTCTCAAAACATGTGATGAATTAATGATCTACCTAATTGAAAATTCATAAGGAAAACGAGGTATGGGTTCCTACATTCTAGTTCAAATAATATTTTTTAAGGAATTCTTGAAACAAATGGGAAGGAAGCTTCACTCGTAATAGTATTGTTGGCCCCCGACCAAGTTTTGGGGAAACTTTGGTCAGTTTTGGAGGTTTTGGCCCACTTTTGGACTTCGACATGTTGGTCGAAGTAGGAGCACCCAAGTGGAGCTGAGATCGTGAATATCACCTATTTTGAGGGCTATGTGGATCTAGTAAGGGGTGTTTTGGGTTTTTTAATGGATTTATGGGATGTCATCCCATGGGTTTTCCCCATGTTTAGGCCTTTTTCTAAGATTTTGTAAAGTATAAATAAAGAGGAATGTATTGTAGAAGCAGTAGCTCTGTGTGCAAAGGAATGTATGTGGTCGATCCTTTGTGCTTGAATGTGATTTGGCAGACTATGCTTAGTGCTTGTGATGCTCAGTGTGGAGCATGTGCTAAGTGCCATGATAAGAGATTTTGGCTCTGTGCATTTGACCTAGTTTTGGAAGGTAAAGAAGGAGGATCTATTTCTTAGTGCACAGATCTCATGTCTTGTGTGAAGTTCAACTTAGTGGCTTAGTGCATAGGGGTGACTGGATGTAAGATTTTGACGAATAATGAATAGGCGAAGCATTTTGTGGACATAGCCCCACCCTAGGGTGAACCATGTATATCTGGTATCTCATGGTTTTCTTTGTGAAGTGTCATTTATGTTATGCATTTGCTTAGTGTTTTGATTATGATGTGTAATGAATATATATTTTGTTGCTTAAGTACTTTACTTATGTTAAAGGGTAAATGAATGATAGACTTAACTCACAATGCTAAGTGCTTAGGGAGCATAATCACTTGTTGTTACTGCGCTTATCTATCTTTGATTATGCTTTGCAGTGTTAATGAGGTTAATAAACTAATGCATGTTCACTTCCTAAGAATTAACAAAATATTTTGCAAAGCGCTCTTATCACAGAATCGTGTCCCAACCTGGTTACAGACACCTACGTCCTGTAATCCCCCTTGATTCTACCTCGGGTGAGACCTCGCCTGCTTCCTAGGTGTTTCTGAAAGGGCCGGTAGTCGAGGTTTTGCTGGTGCATTGTTAAGCGTTGAACCCTAGGTCTACCCATGTGCCAACAAATGGTTCCATTGCTGGGAGCTGAAACTATGCTTGCTGGGAACTGAAGTAAAGAAAAAGAAAATCTCTATGCATAGGTCTGCTGCTGAAGTGCGTAGTACTCTACTTGACTTGAAAATATTTGTGCCAAGAAATTAAGTTGTTCTAAAGAAAAGAGGTAAGATTCTAAAAGAGGCAAGCTTTGTTCTTTGGTGAGAGAAAGATAAGTGGAATTTTGTTTTTTGAAAGCATGAGTTTAAGTATGTTTAATAGATTATGTCCTAGTTTGAAGGCTAGGGCACAGTTGAAACAAAGATTTTATTTGAGTAAATTTAATGGAAATGAAGAAAGATATGTTATTCCTATGCATAGAAAGAGTTTTTGGACTGATAAGTGGATGAAGGAACCTAGAAAGAATTTTTGCAGATTGCAGGTCCAACACTACGATCTTAAGGGAAGTGCGCAGTACATAAAAGATTGGGGAACATTTAAGAGAAAAAGAGGATTGAATTTGTGTTATAATTGCATAAGGTCGGGACATCTTGCTAAGGAATTCCATGAGGTAGGCCCTATTTGTCTTTGTTGTAAGGTTTTTGGTCATCAGGTTGAGGATTGTCCAAGGATTATTTATAAAGTTGAAGGGAGGGACATAAGACAAGAAAATTATGAAAAGAGTCAAGAGAATAAGGGTATGTTAGAAAATCATAAAGAGAAAAGGTCAGAGGAAGTTTAGACTATGTTATTACAGTTGGAAGAAACGATGGATGTTCATAAAGATGTCAGTTTACCAGAAATCCTGAAAGAAAAAAAATGCATAAGTGCATGAGTAACTATTGTACCTATTATTTTTCATGGAACATCGACTGAAGAAGAATTTGAATTCATTAGGTTTGTTGAGGACAACGCCCCTTTCCCACTTTTTTTAGGTAAGACTTGGATTGAGAAGGATTATATTAGAAGGAAAGCAGAGGAAGAAGCTATAGAAAATAAAAAGCAAGATTTAAGGGATCTCATAGCTAGGAAAACAGACCAACTAAGAGAAGAACGAGAGGATAATTCGAAGCAACAGAGCAAAGTAACAATGTAGGAGGGACATAAAGCAAAATAATTAGCTATCAAGGTTGAAAGAATGCAAGAAGTCTTGAAGGACCTATCTATCCAAGAGAGAAGTGTGCCCACTCAAGAAGTGTTAAGAAAAGGGATATTAACTTCAGAACCTTTGAGGATACCTCAATAGTGCGAAGACACTACGCTAGGGGAAGATAAGAATAAAAATGGAAAGAGGATTCCAGAAATAGTTAAAGAGACTCAGATAATAGGAAATAAGGCAAGGAAGCTCAATAAAAAGAAGGCTAAGTTGGAAAATCTACAAGAAGTTAAGGAAATCAGATGGAAGACTTCATAGACTGGAATCTCGCAGGAGGCAGGTTCATAGGGTTTGAACCTCGCTGAAATAATAGGTCCGCGTAGGGCCTACTATGTCGTCTACACCTTCCTCATCACAGACCACAAAATTGGGGGATGAACCAACTCCACATGGTGAACTAGAGATTTGGATCACCCTCCCCCAATGTAGCATCAAGTTTCCCACCCTCGCAACACTACATGCTAGCCCCAACTTGGATGTTGAGGTTAACCTTAAAGGAATACCTCCAGAATAGGTCGAAGTATTTGAGTTAGGTTTGAAGGAATATAGAAGGGAACATATAGAAATGACCACTGAAAGAGCAACCGAACTAAGAAGGCTTGTTGATGCAACAAAATCTCGGTTCCAAAGAGCTTAGGAAGAGAAGGAGAAGGCTATATAAGACTTGCAAAAGGAGAAAGATGAAGTCCTAGTAAAGTTACGAGTAGTGCAAGACAATGTAACTGCCTATGAAAGGGAGAAAGAAGAATGTAAGGAAAAACTTCAGGAGGGAAAAAAAGCTGGCAAAGCCCAGCTACAAAAGGAAAAAGGGGAGTTGCTCGCAGAGCAGGCCATGGTCAAAGAAGCAGTAAGAAAAGTGTGTCTCTATGTGCCAAGCTTGGTACCGGAGGAGAAAGAGCCTGTCGATACTCAAGTAGCAAAGCTCACAAAGACCCTCCAACAGTTTTAGGCTAGGATAGCTGAACTGGAGGCCCAAACAATGCCTAGCACCCCGCAGGAGGTGCATGACTAGAGGGAGGAGTCTACCAAAAACATAGTAGCAAGTATAAAATCGCTCACCTCAGCATGTAAACAACTGAGTGACATAAGTGCCCAGATGCATGAACGCCTCACTGAGGATCTAGAGTTAAAGAATCAAGAGGCTCAGTTATAGGAGGTGCAACAATAAGAATTTTCATTTTAGGCACAGATGAATATGCTCACATCATTGGAAAGGATGAAGAGATCCCAGGAGCAACACATAGTACAAAAACAGATCACTTCCCTCTAGGGTAAGGTGATGGAAGTAACACAGAAGTTACAACCTATGCAGGAAAAATCTTGCAAGGTGTTTGAGGATATCAATGGCTAGGGCTCATAGTTATATTGAGTAGTTGTAACAGTAGAACAATGACTGGAAGGGCTTGTTACAGAGAAGATAGTCCAGGAGCTTGTTGAGCAGGAGGCTCAGGCGAGGCATCAAGTCAAGGAAACTCAAGTTAAGATCAAGGATTTTGAAGTAGCATTGTCCATACCTGAGTGACTCGGGATGAGTCACAGGTGAGTTTTGGCGGCTTGTTGGCCCTCAACCAAGTTTTGGGGAAGCTTTGGTCAGTTTTGGAGGTTTTGGCCCACTTTTGGACTTCGACACGTTGGTCGAAGTAGGAGCTCCCAAGCAGAGTTGAGATTGCGGATCTCACCTATTTTGAGGGCTATGTGGACCCAATAATGGGTCCTATGGGTTTTGTGATGGGTTTATGGGATGTCAGCCCATGGGTTTTCCCCATGTTTAGGCCTTATTGTAAGATTTTGTAAAGTATAAATAAAGAGGAATGTATTGTAGAAGCAATAACTTTGTGTGCGAAGGAATGTATGTGGTCAAGGCTTTGTGCTCAACTGTGATTTTGTAGAATGTGCTTAGTGTTTGTGATTCTCATTTTGGAGCAGGTGATAAGTTTCGTGATAAGAGATTTTGGCTTTGTGCATTTGACCTAGTTTTGGAAGGTAAAGAAGGAGGATCCAGTGTTTAGTGCACAGATCTCCTATCTTGTGCGAAGTTCAACTCTGTGGATTAGTGCACAAGCATGATTAGATGTAATATTTTGGTGAATAATAAAGAGGTGAAGTGGTTTGTGTACATAGCCCCACCCTGGGGTGAGCCACGTATATCTGGTGTCTCATGGTTTGGTCTGTGCAGTGTCATTTTTTTTATGCAATTTATTAGTGCTTTGATTATGATGTGTAATGAATACATATTTTGTTTCTTAAGTAGTTTAATTATGTTAAAGGGAAAATGAATGATAGACGTAACTCACAATGCTATGTGCTAAGTGCTCAGGGAGCATAATCACTTGTTGTTACTAGGCTTATCTATATTTGATTATGCTCTACGGTGTTAATGAGGTTAATAAACTAATGCATGTTCACTTCCTAAGAGTTAACCAAATATTTTGCGAAGCACTCTTATCACAGAATCATATCCCATCCTGGTTATAGACACCTGCATCCTATAACCCCCCCTTATTCTACCTTGGGTGAGACTTTGCATGTTTTGCAGGTGTTTTTGAAAGGGCTGGTAGTCGGGGTTTTGTTGGTGCGTTGTTAAACGTTGAACCCTAGGTTTGTCCCTATGCCAAAAAGTACAGTCCCCCGACCTGAAAAATAAGAGAAGTATAAAGTTACAGTTTAACGGGTCATACTAATAAATTTTAAATCCATCTCTGAATCAAAAATAAAACAATAATAAACAGGCTGGAAGGAATTCTGAATTAAATACACAAACTTATGTGGGATTGAAATTTTTGTGTCGAGTCTTCCGAGTTCTCATTTGGTTAATTTTGTCTATCCCTAAGTTCTTACCCATTTCAGATTTCCTTTACCCTTTCTTAATATTCATAGAAAGAAGGAAGCTCACCTTGACTCTGATAACTCAAAAACTTATTTTCAAAGCAAGGTTAGGCAAAAATCTTTATCCTCCTTGGATTTCAATTGAAAAAGTATGTCTAGGCTAATCCTAATAATTTTAGCTCTTTTATCAGAATTTAAAATTGACAAATTCGCTCAAGGTTAATCCCTGGAAAGATTAATATTCCCATAAATTCCTCCCCCGTAGGCGAAGGCGTATTGAAAATTGGGAGAGAGTTAGTTTTAGAGTATTCTTAAAATCGTTGACAAACCTTCTTTTCAAAAAACTTTAAAACATATATCATCCCTTGTGTGACACATACAGATTGATTTCCCCCACTTCAAAATATTAAAATATAAGACAGATGGTGAAAGGAAACTCATAATTTTATTTCCCCCATCTAGTCCAAGATATATGATGAAAGGAATTTCATATAATGATTGTCCTGATCTCAGCAAAGTACAAAAGTATTGATTGAAGCGGTGAAAGGAAATTCAATGGGAGAAGTGGAAAACTTCATCGAGGTACTGAATAGGCTCGCTGGCAGTGAAAAAATGTCTATGATATATACAAGGTTGTCATACATATCCATATAACATACTCTATCTTCTAGTTCTCTTTCCAGTGATATTTACACTTTGAACCAACTAGGGACTCCCTAAAATAAACTGTTGCATTTGATTAACCTTGATGCAAATGAATTCGGTCCAAGTATGATATTTCAGTTAAATCTATTTTGATTATCTTAAGCAATTCTAAATCGGTTTTAAGAAAAGGAAGTTTAAATAGCCTGACTTAAGAGCGATTAATTGAATATGTTTGAAGGTTCTTGAGGTTCGGTTAAGTTTGTTCTTCTATGAATGATTAATTCTTGAGTAAACCTGGAAAATGTTTTTCAAAAAGTAATAATGAATCCATTTACCCAATAAAGGCACTTGGTATATTGTTCTTTCGCGCCTCGCTGGGAGCCACGATCCCCAGATGTAGCCTATGTTGGAACATACATAGTTTTGAACTTGTGAGTCTATAGTTTTCACCTTCTTAGGAATAAAATTGTACACAAAGTGGCCTTTTAATTTTAATCAAATTCATTGGTTGTCATTTAATGATAAAGCACATACATTATTCATCGTTGATGAGTTTCCCTTTCGATCGAGTGATCCTAATAACCTCCGGAGTTTTGGAGCCGCTTGAGATTTAAAGAGGTAAGTCTCTAATGGTCGCTTCAGAGCTTTGCGCTTCAGATGTTTCAACAAGTCCAAACAATAAAAACTCTAAAACTCCAAAACCCGAAGGTAGCCACTCACGAATTTTCTTAAAAAATTTAAAGACGCAAGTCATAGCACACGTGTACTTTTTGAGTCTTTCCTGAGTTGACACATGGCACCCAGTTTTGAAATTTTAATTGGAGGACTCACATGTTTCCAGGTAACACGTGGCACCGCTCTTTTCTCGACACATGATCCAGAATGATGTCATCTATGCCATGTCACTGCGGGAGATGATCCTTAAGGAATTTAACAAAGAGCGAGTTCACGAATCACCGAAGTATCAAAGTGTCGAAGTATTAAACATTTCAAAAAGTAAAAGGGGGTAAATTAAATGTTTAAATAACTAAGTTAATCATGATCAAGAGGTAATTAATGACTTTGCAGTTCAGATTTTGGGGTGTTTCCCCTGTATTATATTCTAAAATTTTCGAAGTTCGAACTTCTAAAATACTTAAAGTTAACTTAATTAATTAAGACTTAAGATCAACTACAATAAGTTCAAGACAAATTTCAAACCCTATGAGGAAGTTCAATACAAATTCCAAACCCTGCCCCCGGATCGACAAGTTGGTTTTCTCATCTTTCAAAAATACAGGAGGAACAATCTACCAAAGGTACTACAAGGAAAGTCAATAGCCACTCCCCCTTCATGGGAAGCCATGCCTGCAAGTTTTGAATCAAGTCACTCTGATAAGCACAGAGTTGAGGGACCCCTGAAGAGCTCGGAAGTGTTAACACAAGAATTAAAAGCATCATTTTCAGGCCATCTAAGCCCCCAGGCACTAGCTCAACTTGAAGCTTTCCTAAAGCAGGGACAGGATATGCCTCCTTTGACACCATCCAATCCTACTGTCACCTTAAATACAATAGAACAACAACAATCCAGAGAGATTGCTACTCCCATTACATCACTAACCCCTCTACAAACCAACTTTGGAAATCCTAATTCTGAACTTGTTTTTGTAGGTGATCTTAACCCCATCTTGCCCGAAGAGATGCCTCCTTTGGATTTAGTTTTTAGTAAGAAACAAAAAGACATTGTGAAAAGGGAATCTCACCAGAAATATGGAGTGATAATTGAAAGGCAGAGATTGGTGTATGATGAGAATGACCAATATGATTTAGAATTTGCAAAGGAAGTTGCAGGTTCGTTAGGTGCTTTTGGCACTGCCAATCAGTGGTCTGTGGAAAATTTGACCGAACAATTGTGACAAAAATCCATATTGGTAGAGCATTTGCAAAATCAAGTATATAACGCCGAGAAGACTATCAGGAACAAAATGAGTCAGGATTTCGAGAAAATTAGGGCTAGTTATCAACAACAAATTAAACAACTTCATAATAACCTCAATCCACTTCATGAGGATTCACAGACTAGACAAAGTTTGGTAACTCAGTGTGATGAGTTGATAAAACATATGCAATATAGATTGGACCTAACCAAAGGCACAACGATAGATATATTGACCTTCAAAACTCAAGCGTTGGAAATCAATGAGAAGCTGGAAGCTTCCCAGCAAGAACTTTATTTGAAGGTGGATGCCATTCAAAAATTCTATCAGGTAGTAAATATTTCTCTCAAGGATATCTATTTCAAGGAAAAAGAAGCCCACTTAGCCCGAAATAATTTTCAAGAAGTCCTAGTATTGATGCAGAAAGATAATGTCCCTGATTTCCCTCTTCTCTCTTATTTTGAACAATTAAGAGGTGAGATGGCCCTAAAGGTTTGGGAAACAAATATGGAAGAGAGAAAAATATTTTCCAAGGAAGTGAAAGAAGCTTTTCTAGAAGTGTTGTCATCATTAAATAAAAAAATGATTGATTTTGAGGGGAGTAATATCTCAGAAGTCCTAGGGAAAATTGAGATAGAAATGAACCAACAGAATTCCATAAAGAGTAAAGAAGAAACTCTGGCATCCATTCAAGAAATGAGCTAGATTGATCTTATTAAAATCAATAAATGGCTAGTGAATCTAACTTCACAGTTCCAGGCCACAGTTCAAGAAGTGAACAAAATCCAAGAAAAGATGCCTCAAATACAAAGGAAATTATTTGCTTTCGAGGTAAATGAAAATATTGAGCCCTCAAGGTTTGTGTTGGCATTGTTGGATAGATGCACCCAATGTATTTAACATTGAAAAGAAATCATAGCTGGGAGCAAGTAATAAAATGTGCAAAGTGTCCTTTCCTTCCACCCTCTCTACCTTTCACCTTCCAACAATCACTTATCTTGTCCACCCACATTCTAACCTCCACCTATCCCCACTTAATCATCATACACTTGTTCCATCATCATTCTTTCCATAGATGATCACTTTTCCCTGTGCTCATTATTCATTCCTTGACGAGCCAATGCTGTGCTATCCATCTGATTATCCTCCCCCCATGACCTTGACTATGATTCATCGCCTTCCTGAATATATCTAGAGGGACATATGGCAATGAACTTAAACAACCTAGACAATATGTCGAATTGTTAAGGTGGCCTTGATGACATGTGTATTCAACCCAAAGTACTAAGGAAAAAGAATGCTACTACTAGAAGACGAAGAGACAGAGGAGGACGCCAATGAAAATCATCAAAATTTACACATTGTTGTTTTATTTAGATGCATGCTATTTTTAATTAAATATTGTTAGAAGTCCAATGGTTTTTGAGTTGTGACTGATTTTGTATAAGTACATAGATTTAAGATCTATTCAGGGATGCTTCTTTCCAGATGTAATACATAAACTCTCTTTTTGAGTATTAATACAAGTGTAGACCAAGATTCTAATTTTCATTCTGTTTGAGTTATGTGTTTCCTCTATGTTTCCATTTCCCTGAATTTCTTTATGTAATTCCTTGAAGAGCGATTGATTGCAATTTAGTATTACAACTATGGTGATCATATTATATCAACAATTCATTAGGTAAGAAGTTTTTCCTCTATATTTACAGCGAGTAAAACAAGACCTGCAACTTGCATGAATTACTGCATCTGACATCCTATTCAAGGGTGTGTTCTCTACTTTTCTTCCATTGCAAACAAGGTGAGACTCATTTGCAATTGATGCCTAGATTTGTTTAACAATTTTGTAACTCTTTTCCACACCATTTGATATTATAATTGCGACTCAGATAACAAAATACAACCTCTGTGTTGTCCTATTATTAATTTCATTTAAAGATCATTTCTCATAGAACTAAAGGTAGGAAAATCACTCATTAAAACATTTTCTTTAAATACTCCTGAAGCCTGACATTACTCTTTGAGCCTTAGGATTAATCTCAGGAACAAAAATCCGTATCAGAGAAAGGAGAGAGTGTTTTCAGTAGTGATGTTTCAAACCTGTTGGTGGTTGGGGGTGTCACACATAAGATGGGTAGGTACGGAGATAAGGGAACCTCCTAGCTTCCATGGGGTGAATGACTTAGAAGCATTCATAACACGCTACAAAGATGAAGCGTTAGAGAATCAGAGGCTATTAACACTAGATATAGAACTCAAGGAAACACTTGCAATATGGTGGGGTGCATACAAAGAAATAATCAAGGATGTTGGAAGATTTCTTGTTGTCATCGATGCCAACCCTAGTCATTGGTTGTATGCATTGATGTCAATCCTAGCCATTGGCTTTTGGACCCAAAAATTGATCGAAGTAGATAGACATGAAGGAAATTACACATGCAGGTACAACACCCATGGATGGATAATATAATTCATGCTACTTCCAGTGGTATGTGGCATGTCACGTGGATCCTCACGATTGAGGAGAAATGAATTTTTGAAGATGACAATGTGAATTGAGGTAGAAACTACATGTCGACCCTAATGTTAAAAGGAAGTGACATAAAGGGTATAAATACATCTCATTATACATTCATTTTTCAACACACACAAGTTTGTTAATGAAAAAGGAGATATAAGTCGAATTTAAGAGGAAATATGAAGTAAATAAGGCCGAATTTCAAGGGAGGATGAAGTCTTTTGGTGATGTGTTCTAAGGTATGTTATTTACAGGTCATCTTACCATTTTCACTATAATTTTTTTTCTAGAAGGATTCAGATGGTGACATTTGTATGCTATTGAGAAGACATATCTAGGTACTTGTGGTAAAATTCTCATCTCTTTATTCGCTAAAATCTTCGAGATACACTCTGTGGAAGATAGGGTTTTTGACTAGTCCTGAAGCTAGTCATAAATAGGTGTTATGGGTAAAACAATCATAACGTCTTCATAGAGAATCCAAATGAAGTGAGAACAATTGCATTGGAAATAGTACAGGTTGTAGTTTCCTATGTACTAATTTCAGAATCTTATGTTAAATATTGAGCACGAGGCATGCTATACAAGTTCTCTCTCCTGAATAAACCAGAATTGAATAAGGTCTACCATTTTTTCTATAACTTATTTTCTAGGAGGATTCAAGGAGTGAAACTTGGAGGAGTTTCAGAGAATACATTGAGTTATATTATCTACAGTATCAGAGTATTCTAAGAATTGAATAATTGCAGAAGTTGAAGAAGTCTTAGGAAGCATTATCGGGTTCTATGTGATGGTTGGTTGATGGTGATAATTTAATGTAAAGTTTTATTATATCTCATATATTCTTGGGTGAAAGAAAGGGGAAAGGATGGAGAGGTCAACCCTCTCTTGATATTGGAGGATTGTATCTTCCTTTTGGAGGTTTATCCCTCCCTTTATATTTGGAAGTTGTAGCTACCTTTGGAAGTCATTACTTCCCCTGAACAATAACTATTGGTTATTTATCATCTATTGTGCATGGTGTATTGTGGTGTATTGGTGTAACTCTTCTACTATTGTTCATTTCTCATTGGATATAATTGAATATATAATATGGTTGAAGTATAAGTTGAATATTTTTTTAAATTTTACTTGATACTGATTCATCCCCCTCTCAGTATCATCAATTGGTATTAGAGTTGGTTGCCTTCAGAACAGTTTAACCACTGGAAGGAAAATCCTGAGAAGAGATGGATGACCATGAGAACATTCCAAATGGGATTCAATGATTTGATGGAATACATTATGAATACTAGAGTGATAGAGTGAAAATTTACCTAATATCTTTGGGAGTATACATTTGGTACTCAATTGTAAATGGTTATGTAATCCCAAAGAATGCTCCAACCAATCCAAATGAGAAGAATCTTATGAGTTGTAATTCAAAAGATAGACATGTTATTCTAGGAGCATTGACACCAACCATTGCCATAAAAGTGATGGGATGCAACACTGCTAAATAAGTATGGGACAAACTCAAGAGTATCTATGAAGGTGATCCAAAAGTTAAGCAGGTCAAACTTCAACAACATAGAGAAAAATTTGAAAATTTGAAGATGGATGAAAATGAAGATATTGCAACCTATTTGGTTAGAGTTGATGAAGTTGTTAATGCTATCATAGGATTAGGTGAATATCTCAATGAATCCTTGGTTGTACAAAAAGTGTTGAGATCACTTCTCTTAAAGTATGATGCTAAGGTCTCTTCCATTGAAGAAACTAGGGACTTGAACAAAATGAAAATGGATGAATTACATGGGTCTCTTATAGCATATGAAATGAGAACATGTACAAAAAGTGACCAGTCAAAAAATGAAGAAGCCTTGAAAGCCATAAAGAAGAAAAAATACAAGGATAATGACCTTGATGAAGAAATAATGAATTTCGTAAGAAGGTTCCAGAAGGGAACTGGAAGATACAAAGGTAAGTCTCCTCTCAAATGCTTTAACTATGGTAGAATAGGACATATTGTTGAAAATTTATACTATAAAAAGAGAAGTCTCAACAATAAAAAGAGAAGTCTCAACAATAAAAAGAGCTTCTACTCCAAGTATGATGGCATCTCCTTAGATGAGAGTGATGAAGAAGATAATGATGGAGGAGAAGTCCTCTTCATAACCCAAGAAACCCAGGATGATGATCACAAGAGTTCTAAAGAAGAAGAAATCCTTTTTGAAGAAGATTCAAATGAAGAAAACAACCTTGATTCCTTTTGGGGATACAAAGACAATGTAGAGAGTGTACAAGAAGATGAGAATCTTGAAAAGTTGAAGCATGTTGAAACTGAATATAACAAGCTTAGAAACACAAACATAATATTAAAAGGTGAATTGAGTAGTTGAGAAGAATATAATTACAAGCTTGAAAAGACCATTGGTAGCTTGAAGGAACAATTATAAGATTATGAGAAATTGAAAGAAGAATTGGGTCACAAAAAAGGGGAGCTAATATTAACAATAGAAAAGTTGAAGAAGTTCAAAAAAAGCATTGAAAAATTAGATGAGATCCTTAGCAGTCAAAGATCTCCAAACGACAAGACAGGACTAGGATACAATGACAATTTGAACACAACAAAACAAGGGAAGGAAGATGAAAAGGATGAAACCAACACTCCAGAGAAAGTTGAAAAACAATATAGAAGACTAGAATTCAGAAGGAATGAGACATCAAGAAGATCCTCTCCCATCAGGTATGAAAACAATCATTATGAAGGAAACCACAGAAGAATAGATCATGAACCCAGATGGACTACACCACAAAGAATATCACTTACTCCTAGGTATCAAAATTTCTTTCTTGGACATTGTTATACTTTTGGAAATTTTGGACACAATGCAATCAATTGTAGAATCAATGAAATGAATAATTACGCAAGATACATGAATGGTGCAAATAGTAGATATGGAAATGTTAGCAAAACTATCAACAAAAATTATAATCCATTTAACCCATTAATGGATCAAAATATTGTATGCTACAAGTGCAATAATATTGGTCACAAAGCACGAGATTGTAGACATATGAAGGAATATAACCCTATGCCAAATGTACCTATACCAACTACAACACAGAAAAGGATAGAAATTCCACACAATGAAAACTGTCGAATAACATTGGTCCCTAAAGAATGCAAAGAAGAAGATGAATGGTTCATAGATAGTGGGTGTGCATCCATATGACCGGAGATCAAAGAAAATTTGTCAGCTTGAAGAAAAAGGGTGGAAATGTTGCATTTGGAGATGACTCATCTACAAAAATACTTGGAAAAGGAACTATAAAGCTTGGAAGTGAAAATGTAAAATCAGGAAAAGTCATATTGGTTGAATATCTGAAGCATAATCTCCTCGGTGTCAGCAAAAGATGTGATCAAGGATACACTCTTACGTTTGACTCCCGAAAATGTAAAATTAGAGAAAAGAACTCGGGAATATTGGTTGCAACTGCAATCAGAAGACCAAACAAAATATACATCCTAGACATGAAGAAGAGAGAGAAGACATAAGCCACACAAAAGGATTCCAAGGAAGAAAAAGTCCCAAAGACCAAAAATAAGGATGAAGTATTATTGAGTGCCACATGTTCAGGGGGAGCAACCCCAAAGAAGAAGGCACCTTATTCCATTGAACTCAGGGGGAGCAACCCCACCCTTTTCCATTGATTTCAAAGGGGGAGATAAATTGGTATCATGATGACAGGGGGAGTATGAGTGGTGCCATCAATGACAAGGGGGATATTGTTGGAATATTTCTTGTTGTCATTGATGTCAACCCTATTCTTTGGTTGCAATCATTGATGTCAACCCTAAACATTGGCTTTTGGACCCAACATTTGATCGAAGTAGATAGACATGAATAAAATTACACATACAGGTACAACACCCATGGATGGATAGTATAAGTCATGCCACTTCCGGTGGTATGTGGCACATCACATGGATATTCATGATTGAGGAGAAATGAATTTTTGAAGAAGACAATGTGAATTGAAGCAAAAACTACATGCCGACCCTAATGTTAAAAGGAAGTGACATAAAGGGTATAAATACATCTCATTATACATTCATTTTTCAAAACACACAAGTTTGTTAATGAAAAAGGAGATATAAGTCGAATTTAAGAGGAAATCTAAAGTAAAGAAGGCCGAATTTCAAGGAAGGATGAAGTCTTTTGGTGATGTGTTCTAAGGTATGTTATTTACATGTCATCTTACCATTTTCGCTATAACATTTTTTTCTAGAAGGATTCAGATGGTGAAATTTGTATGCTATTGAGAAGACATATCTAGGTACATATGGTAACATTTTCATCTCTTTATTCGCTAAAATTATGGAGATACACTCTGCAGAATATAGGGTTTTTGACTAGTCTTGAAGCTAGTCACAAATAGGTGTTCTGGGTAAAACAGTCATAACGTCTTCATAGAGAATCCAAATGAAGTGAGACCAATTGAATTGGAAAGATAATGGGCTGCAGTTTCCTGTGTACAAATTTTAGAATTTTATGTTAAATATTGAGCTTGGGGCATGCTGTACAAGTTTGCTCTCCCGAATAAACCAAAATTGAATAAGGTATACCATTTTCTCTATAAATCATTTTCTGGGAGGATTCAAGGAGTGAAATTTGGAGGAGTTTTAGAGAATACATGGAGTTATATTATCTACAAGATCAGAGTATTCTAAGAAGTGAATAATTTCAAAAGTTGAAGATGTCTCAGGAAGCATTATCAGGTTCTATGTGATGGTAGGTTGATGGTGATAATTTAATGTAAAGTTTTATTATCTATCATATATATTTGGGTGGAAGGAAGGGGCAAAGATGGAGAGGTAAACCCTCTCTTGATATTGGAGGATTGTATATTCCTTTTGTAGGTTTATCCCTCCCTTTATATTTGGAAGTTGTAGCTACCTTTGGAAGTCATTAATTCTCTTGAACAATAACTATTGGTTATTTCTCATATATTGTGCATGGTGTATTATGGTGTATTGGTGTAACTCTTCTCCTATTGTTCATTGCTCATTGGATATAATTTAATATATAATCTGGTTGAAGTATAAGTTGATTTTTTTTTTTTAATTGTACTTGATACTGATTCACTCCCCTCTGTATCATCAAAGGACTGGTACTAATGTAAGCGGTTACTGCGCATTAGGCTTGGTGCAGAATAAGGAAGAAACCAACTACAAAAATATGATGGACAGGGGCATCAGAATAACACTTGGAAAAGTGCAGAACTCTATGGAGGATGACACCACTGGAGGAATGGCCTCATCATTTTGTTCACACATTAGAAGGGATCCCAACAAATTGGTATATAGACCAATAATTGCACAGAGGAACTACAAACTGGACAATATTAGAAAAAAACTTTATAGTCACTTTCTCCTTTGAGCATGAGAACCCCAACATAGACTCAGCACTTAAACAAATTAGAAGGGTGATATTCATTAAAGAACCAGAAGTTGAATTCATGACGAAAGAAAAACAACAAAACATACAGACAGTAAAATAATTACTATCATGCTACCGCGTGCAGGAAGAAGCACCAGATGAAGATGACCCGCGAAATATTTAGATTGAGGAAGTTGAAGGAGAAAGAGAAGTGGAAGGTCCGCCTCTAGAATCCGAAGAAGTTTTTGTACCAATCAAGGTGAATAAAGTCAACACTGGGATAACTAAAAATCCCAAAATGGCCAGCATTGGATACTACTGGGATGAGCAAATGGTGGAAAGCATAACAAAGTTATTGCACGAGTACAATGACCTGTTCCCAACAACGTTCACAAAAATGAAAGTCATAGAAGGAGAGCTAGGATAAATGAATATACCTCTCAGATCTGAGGCAAGACTGATCAGACAACAACCATACAAACTAAACCCTATATATAAGAAAAAATTCAAAGCCAAAATTGATAGGATGTTGGAGGCTAGAATCATAGAACTTGTAGATGAATTTGAATGGGTAAGCCTGATGGTAGTTCAAGAGAAAAATAGGGAGGAATAAGGATATGTGTCGACTTAAGGAAGCTGAATGATGCGTGCCTACATGACCCATTCCCTACTCCTTTCATAGATGAGGTGTTGGAGAAGGTAGGAGGACATGAAGCCTATTCATTCATCGATGGATTCTCATGCTACCATTAGATCAAGATAGGTCTAGAAGATAGATACATGACCACTTTTTCCATAGAATGGGGATCCTACCAGTACATAGTCATGCCATTTGGACTGAAGAATGCACCAACAATATTTTCCAGAGTAGTCATAGTTGCATTCAAAGAATTCATCCACCAATTTCTAGAGGTATATATGGATGATTGGATAGTCTATAGTTTGTTGAAATACCATGTAGAGGTCTTGAGGCTGATGTTAGAAATATGCAGGCAATGTCATATATCATTAAACATCAAGAAGTGCATCTTTGGAACACCCTTTTGGATATTGTTGGGCCATATAGTATGCAAACAAGGCTTGCTAGTAGATCCTGCCAAGATTGTCATAATTGTTAATCTATCACCACCACAATCAGTCCATTAGTTAAGACAAAAATTGGGACACACGTGACACTACAAGAAATTTATAAAAGGGTATGCACAAATCACTACGCCAATGGAGAAATATTTAAGGAAAGACACCAAGTTTCAGTGGAATGAGGACTATCGGCGAGGATTGGACACCCTGAAAGAGAGGATGGTAACCACACCAATAATAGTATTCCCATATTGGGAAAATACATTCTACATACATGTAGATGCATCGACCATAGCACTTGGAGCTATTCTGGCACAACCAGGAGAAGGAGAATTGGACCATCCAATAGCATTTGCTAGAAGAAAACTGTCAGAATCAGAGAAGAATTACAATACCACAGAGAGGGAAGGCTTATCTATGGTCTATGCACTTCAGAATTTTAGTCATTATTTATTGGGAAAACATTTCAATATGTTCATAGACCATTCATCTCTCAAATACCTCGTCAACAAGCCAGTGTTGGGGGAGAGAATTTGTTGATGGTTATTTCTATTTCAAGAATTTGACTTTGAAGTGATAGTCAATCCAGGGAAGTTGAATATAGGACTTGATCACCTATCGAGGATCACTATTGGAGAGGAACCTACGAATCTAGAGGAAAAATTTCCTGATGCACAGTTATTTTCATTCTAAATAGCCGATGAATAATTCATATACATCATCCAGTACTTGAGTACATGGACTGTGCCATAGGAATTCAACACTGTGCATAAGAAAAATCTAGTAGTCAGGGCTGCAAACTACCAATTGATTGCAGGACAATTATACAAAATGGGTGCAGATAGCATCTTGAGAAGATGTGTTCTAGAACATGAAAAACCTAGGATTTTAGTAGAATCCCATGAGGGAATAGCAGGAGGACATTATGCAGGCAAAGATATCGCGCAGAAGGTATTGCGTGTAGGGCTATGGTGGCCGACTATACACAGAGACTCAAAGGACTACTGTTAGTGATGTGATGTATGTCAGAGGGTCGGCAAACCGAACAGGGGGGACGAGATTCCCTTAAGACCACAAGTAACCCTGCAAATATTCGACAAATGGGAAATATATTTTGTGGGACCGATTAACCCACCAGCAAAGAGGTTAGGAGTGAGGTACATTATTTCTATGACATAGTACTTAAAAATATGGGCATAAGAAAGAACAATAAAATATTGTAGCATAGAGACAACACCACACTTCTTGTTTGAGCAAGTGATCACTAGATTTGGATGCCCAAGGATTTTGATGAGTGATAAAGGAACTCACTTCATTAACACCACTATTAAGCCGATGAATGAGGAGTTCAAATTTTATCATCAAAAGAGTACACCATATCATCCTCAAGAAAATGGAACAGTGGAATCCTTTAATAAGATCCTCGAGAATACACTGACAAAGATATGCAATGTTAACAGGGACGATTAGGACCTAAAGATACCAACAATCCTATGGGCATACAGGACCACATGAAAAAAATTAACCAGGCAGACACCGTTCAGGTTTGTGTATGGGAAATAAGCAATGGTACCATTAGATTTTTTGGTACCTAGTCTGTGCGTAGCCGCAATTAGAAACATGATTGAGAGAGGCACAATGCAAGAAAGGCTAAGTCAACTAATGATCATGGAAGAAGATAGGATTCTATCAGGGTTTCACCAAGAGGTACAGAAAGCAAGGGACAAAGATTGGCATGATAGACATATCAAGAGGAAAATTTTCAAGAAGGGAGACCTAGTCTTGGTGTACGATAGTAAATCTCTTCAACACCCAGGAAAACTCAGAATTCATTGGTTAGGACCATACGAGGTAAAGAATGTCACAGATGGGGGAGCTGCACAATTGAAGGATTTAGAAGGAACATAACTCAGAGGGATGATCAATGGGAGTCGACTGAAGATGTATATGGACACTCGACCTCCTAGCACTTGAAAAAAAAAAAAAAAACCTAAACTAAGCGCAGCGACAGAGGGGTTATCATGCTAGACATCAAAATATAGAAACAAAGGGGTAGTGTGTTGAAAATAGGATGATCACGTGCACTTGGAAACATTAGCATGACGGTGAAAGGACCAATGTTCACTAAAAGACGGAAAGAGAAGAAATGGTGGGCATGAAAAATAGGCGCAACCTGATGGTGGCTATCAAAATTGAATTCCAAGAACGATTGACAGGATGCCACATTAATCACGCCAATTGGTGATGTTAAGGGAATTTAATGGAAAGTATGCAAGAAGCACCATTTCATTCAGAACACAACTTGGGTAATGTCTCTGAGAATTTTCACCTGATTCCTATATAAAAAGCACATGGGGATCATAAAGGTTATTGTGGAATTAGGAAAAGCACATAGTGATAGAGTATACAGAACACAGAGCGAGTTTGCAGAAGTTACAGAGCCAACTAAGCTCAGTGGAGAACATATTTACCACCATGGCACCACCCATGCTAGGAGTGTTGAGCCAGGCCTATAGACGACCTCAAAGAGACTTCAGAGCACCGCAACAGCCACAGGGAATTAAACAACAACCACCTTGGCCTCCAGAATTCATCAACTTGGATGAAATCCCATCACTTAATATGGAACTAGGAAGCCCCACACCAGTGGTGAGGGAAACCAACAGACAAGATCAATGGGCATAGTTATCGATACGCTGGAAGTAGGACAGAGCCAGTAGACCCAAGATACATGAAATCCTTTGCGCTCTAAAAGCCCTAAAGAATCCCCAAAGGTTAATGGGACGGTCCCGAACCAGACATAAATGACTGCACCGGAAAGGTCACACACTACAACACCGCAACAACCATAGGAGGGCATAGTAGAAGATGTCATCGGATGGGAAAAGGAGTATGCAGAAGAGAGAACAATGGAGGCCGAAACCTCGAGTCAGCGACCACATCGGAAGGGAAATCATCCAGTAGCAAGATCACTACATAGGAAGGCTACCACAACCATAGTCTTATCGTGCATTTCAGAAGGGGTGCGTGTTTCGGGTAACCTATTTGATCTAGGTGGATATCGGTGGCCACCCACCTTTTCCAGCTAGCTCAAAACAACTTTCTCGCAATTTTGATAATTTACTATTTTTAGTAGTTTTTCGGGTCCTGAACTTCCGGAGCCGTTTTGAGGCCCTAAACGATGTTTTTTGGGGTATGTTGTAATTAAGGTGCAACTGTTGTAGTCCTCGGATAGATATTTCCAATGGGCTATCATATGCCTAAAACAGAGATCGTATGCAAAAGTTATGACCCCGGGAAGTTGATGTACTAACTTACCCAAACGGGGCCCACATGAATTTTGGCGCTTCATCTCCTAGGGTTAGGTTTTTGGATGTTTAGGGTTTTTGAAACTCCTGTTTATTGTAAAAAGGCCTTGAGAGCCTCATTGTAATCATCTTCTTGTGAATGAGCGTAGTCGTCACATCTCTTCTTAGAGATAAGCCGCCACCATTCCAGCAAGCTTGTTTTCCACTGCATTTTACGGTTTCAGCTTATTTCCTTATTGAATAGAAGACCAGTTTTAATGTATCTCTATTATTCTGTGTTAAGAATCTAGTAATAATCTGTAGTCATTTCATTCTACTCATAAAATCTGGATTAGTGGTATCAGAGCGGTCTGCTCCTCGTCGTCTTAATGCATGTCCCCAACGAGGTCGGAGTACAAAGAGTTAGGTCTCGAGCTTGTTTCTCTCGAGGAAAAAATATCTCGCACACCCAAGCGACCTCTCATGGAAGGAGAAAATAAAGATGAAAGGATAGGAGATCCTTTCAAACTTTTGATTGAGGAAGCCCTCACGCAACAGAGGAACGAGATGATGGATAATTTCGCGCAAATCCTTCGACGACTACCAACATGTGACGCATCTTCTTCGAGCGGAGGCACTGCCCCCTTCAAGGTACAAATAAACTTCGATATTCCTATATTTGAAGGTCAGATAGACACAAATGTTGTAGACAAGTGGTTGAATCTACTAGAAGGGTATTTTTTTTTCCATAACTTTTCGAATAGAGAAAAGATTACTTTTGCGCTCCTCAAAGTCGTTCCCCATGTCAAATATTGGTGGGAAACTTTCTGTGAGCAAAAGGAAACAAAGGAACCTTCATTATTTATAGTTATGGCCACCTGGGAATCCTTCAGGGATGCTATTAAGGAACAATACTACCCTATCAGAAGTTATGACGACTTGTATACCAAATGGACCACACTGCGGCAAGAAAGAGACCAAGCAATGCCAGATTTCACAAATATCTTCCATACCTTGCGCACCAAGATGGG
>SNQJ01S0022936.1:143479-161342 GCA_010110895.2 Picea sitchensis | reverse complement strand
ACCATATTAAATTCATTTAAATGATCTGCAACAGACCCACCTTCTGACATCTTCATATTAAATAATCTCTTCATTAGAAATACCTTATTGGACGTCGAGGGTTTTTCATACAATTTGGCCAATGCATCCATCAAACCCTTCGTTGTATTTTATTTCGAGATATTGAAAGCCACCGATCCTGCCAGGCTTAGCTGTATCATTCCTAGAGCCTTTCTATCAAGAATCTCCCATTCTTCATCCTTCATGGCCGCCAGCTTCTTTGCTACTCCAATCAATGGTAGGAATAGATCCTTCTGATATAAATAATCTTCCATCTACATCTTCCATAACTGGTAGTTTTGGCCATTAAATTTCTCGACCCTAAACTTTCCATCTTTTGACATTTCTCCCACTCGAACCAGGAACCCTCTTTTCCCGCGAGTTACCTTACGTTCTGATACCAGTTGTTAGAAAAACAGGACCACGGAGCAATAAAATAAAACAAATGTGGAAATAAAACACAGAAGATACACAATACAAGAGAGACACAGATTTACGTGGTTCACCCAGTGTGGGCTACGTCCACCAGAGAAATTTCCAGGTCCTTTCTTTATTATTATCCAGCAAAATGAAGGGATACAACCTACAGCAAAACCCGCTGTAACTTCTTCTTCTTTCTCAAGTTGTTATAAAAACAGGAATGCAGAGCAATAAAATAAAACAAATGAAGAAATAAAACACAGAAGATACACAATACAAGAGAGACACAAATTTACGTGGTTCACACAGTGTGGGCTACGTCCACCAGAGAAATTGCCAAGTCCTTTCTTTATTATTATCTAGCAAAATGAAGGGATACAACCTACAAAAAAACCCACTGTAACTTTCTCTTCTTTCTCTCACAGTATCCTCTCTCAGAATACAATACTTGCTAACCTACATAGTCACAATACATTTTCCTCATAAAAGAGGGTTGCCTTCTAGGGAAAAAAACCCTAACATAATCTCTATCGTTAGACCTGCGACCTTATAATGAACGATCCAGATTTACAATGAAATTAAAATATACTTTTACAAGGAAATTTTTGCTTCAGGGGCTTCACCCCCGAACCCTTGTTGGGGGCCCGCTTGCCCCCAGACCCCCCAGCCAGGGGGATATCCCCCCCGGACCCCGCAAAGGGGGTACCCCCCCTCTGCACTCCCCTGTGTGGAAGAGTGTACATACTTCTCGGGTGTAAATACTTCATGGGGTATAAACACGGCTGGAAGTAAAATACCTCTAAATCAGGAAGATAATCAGGCTCCACAACCAACACTAGTGAGCATAGTTGTGCAATAACACCTTGATTCCTCCTTTTCAATAATTTTGTCATGCCATTAGATCTTATCATATTACCAGGTGTTGGTCACTATAATTTCTTATTAATTAAAACAATCAAGTGTCACATAAATTGTCAACCCAATGAAGTCTGTTTATTTCAAAGGCAATCACACACTGTATATGCTCAATCTCAAAAGCAATTCAAAGTTGTAGTAAAAGTTACACTAATCACACCTTGCCTTGAACAGACTGGAGTTCTACCTTGAATTACAATGAAAGCAATCTATCTATTGCATAGTTTAAGATTCAAAGGAAAATAATTATCAGAAGAATCCCAAATTACATTAAGAAACAACAAACTAGGAAAAAGGAACCTTTCAGCACACTGCAAAGAGAACTAACTATTCTGTAATAGAGAACATGACCCTATTCCCCAAAGTAGGAATCTTAAGCACCTGTCTCTGACTATCACACTTTCATAAACTCATTTTGCAAACAGAATTACCAATCAAAATGATTAACAACTACAGAAGACTATCTATTCTATAACAGAGGACAAGACCCTATTCCCAAAAGTAGGAATCTTCAACACCTGTCTCTGACTATCACACTTTCACAAAATCATTTTGCAAGCAGAATTACCAATCAAAATGATTAACAACTACCTAGGAATGAATTGTATGAAAACGATGTAACAATTAGTGGAAACAGAGTTTTAACAGGTTATATATAAAAACAATACTAACACACTACAGAAACTAATGGGTGAATCTTGTGAAGAAGGTGGGCCCTTTCCTTCTCACAAGATTCCCCAGAAATAAAAGGAATTAAGAAAGAATGCTCAGAATGATCTTTTATTCATTTGTCAAATGTGACAAGTTACAATATCCAAAGTGAACACGCTCATTCTCTGTAATTTTCTTCTAGCTAAACCTTTCATAATCCCCCTTCTAATGTTGATTTCTCCACTATTTAAAGAGGAGAATCCTCTTAATACAATTAAGCATAAAATTACATGTGTACATAGAAATCCTATTCTTAGTCTGATCTAATCTTCTATGCTGGAATAGGACATTCCAATCTTCCATAGCAAAATGTTGTTACAGTGGTTGTAATGGTGATGGATTTAGGTACAGCTGTTGTGGCCGATGCAACAACTCCTTTAATTATATTTTCTTGTTACGACTGTATATTGTTTCAGCATCACAAATCACAGACTGTTTCAGCAACGGGATTTGTGTACTGTTTCAGTATTTCAGCAACGTGGTCCTTAAGTAGTGACGATGGTTAATGGTGTTGTCTTAAGGTACAGCTGTTGCAACCAGTGTAAAAGCTCCTTCTTGTTACTACTGTATGTGAAATGTTGTTTCAACATCGCAAATCACGGACTGTTTCAGCAACAAGATTAGTGTACTGTTTGACTATTTCAGCAACATGGTCTTCAAGCAGCAATGATGTATTAACTTTTTTCTTCAAACTTTTTCAGTAACTATATATTCCTGATTAATGTCTAAGTATGAGAGTAATGTAAAATTACATGTAAAACAAATTAAACATATAGAAAAGAGAAGAAATGTTATATACCTTGGAAAAATAGATTAAGGTGATAATGTAGGCTTAAATATGAGTGGGAAAAGGATGTAATAATAGCAAAAAGTATGAGAAAAAAGGTACATTATAGGGTCCTAACATCCCCCCCAACTATAAAGGCTGCATGTCCTCAGGCAACTTCAATCTGAATCAGAATCTGGATACCGACTCTGAGCATGGAAATTAATTAAGCAATAGCTGTAGAAGGTACTGTCTATTGGGGCTCTGAATTCTTGAACACGTTGTAGCCTTTGCCAGGCTACTGCTTCAACCTTCTTGGGAAACTTATGATGAACTTGATACTTCTTTGCTGGCATCCACAGAATGGGAAAATGGAACTGATAACCTATCCAATTTTCAGCACATTGCTGGACACATTTGATGTAACTAGGTACCCGGGAGATTGTTGTCTCAAGATTGGTAGGACTAAAAGGATTGTGCTCCTGCCTTTTCTCAGAAGATTGTTGCCAAAACATATTATTTTCTTTTAGGGCAGAAGTCTCTGTGGATTTAATAAACTATTGACAATCCTGAAGTACTATTGCCTGTAGTTTCCTTATGTATTGACTCATCCCTGGTTTCTTAAAAAAATGGTAATATTTTGCAACAAAGGTGGCAGTGTTCTGTGGTTCTAGTCGTATCCAGAGGAGACGGTTATCTTCATTATGCTTGGCAGCTAGAAAATCAGTTTGCCATGTAATCTGGTTGGTAAGGAAGGAGACGAGTTCCTGAATCTGGATATCACCAACAAGAGGGTTAAGATTAAGCCGTCTGTTCTCAGGGATGGCCTCATTACGAAGATATACCTCACATAATAGATGTTGATCAATAGTAGAGTCTTCTGCAAAATTTTGAACAAAATCTTTTGGTTTGAACACTGCATAGGATCTTCCTTCTTTGATTGATTTAATCTGAAAGAATGTAAGTCGTTCTATAAGGAAAAGAGAGTAATTTGAGGATGGTGTCCTATCAACCAACAATTTTTGTACAAAATCGAACATCAGGAGCAATTTTCCTTTTAACTCTTCATTCTGCTTCTTATGGGCACGGAATTATTTGCGTGTTTGCTCCAAAGCTTCCTAGTTTGAATAAATGTGGTTCAACCAAAGTAGTCTATGTTCCTGCAAACTTTTGTCCTGTGTAATAGCAGACTCCTTTTTACATTTGTCCATTATTACCTTCTCATTCCATGGTTGAGTTTGTGTTTCAACATCGCAAGTGGTAGGCTGAGGTAGGGTCTGAGTGGCTTGTTCCACAAGAGTAAGGGTACTGATCTTGCTAGGAGGGGTAGGTTCATCAATAGGCAGAGTTTGTGTTTTAGCATCGTAATTGGTAGGTCACGGTAGAGTCTGAGTGGCTTGTTCCACAAAAGTAGGGGTACTGATCTTGACAGGAGGGGAAGATTCATCAACATGCAGAGTTTGAACAGATTTACTAATGAAAACAAGAGCTTCAGATTTAACAGTTGTTGTAGGCCAGGGTTACTGTATATTAGCTTTTCTTTTTTGAATTTTTGAAGGTCCTACTGGTTCTTGTGTAACAGTAGGGTGTTCCTCTTTTTTAACTACAAAAGTCATAGGTGCAGGGGAAGCTCCAGGTATTGATATTTGAACCACTTTGTAGCCTATTTTATCATAATTATCCCCACATTGGTTGCACATATACTCTCTATACTGATCATCTTTTGTGTTTTTCTCTGCCATGGCCACTACGCGAGCTAAGTATACAAATTAAGTTCCCTGTCATAGGCTTCCTTTGCCATTACCAGCTATTTCTTGTAAGCTTCCAGTTCTGATCTTAGAAACTCATTCTCTTGTAAGAGAGAAGCCATTGTTGGTTCTGGTTGTTGATCTGTCATTGGTGTATCAAGAGGGGTGATTGGTTTTTGTGTAACGGTCACAGCCTCAGTAGTTGGTTCTTATGGAGCGGCTACAAAATCAACGACTGATTCTTGTGTTTCAGCCACTTGATATAAAGAAAATAGTGTTTCAGCATCTTGGGCATGTGATTCTTGAATTTCAGGAATAAAGTCAGTAGTTGGTTCTTGTGTTTCAGCTACTGAGTGAGTAGCTGGTTCTTGTGTGACAACTACTGAATGAGTAGTTGGTTCTTGTGTGTCAACTATTGTTGCAGCACCCTAGGCATATGATTCTTGTATTTAAGGAATGAAGTCAACAACTAGTTCTTGTGTTTCAGCTGTAGTTGGTTCTTGTGTAATAGCTATAGCTGGTTCTTGTGTTTTAGCTACTAAATGAGTAGTTGGTTCTTGTGTTTTAGCTACTGAATGAGTAGCTGGTTCTTGTGTTTCAGCTACTGAATGAGTAACTGGTTCTTGTGTGAAAACTACTTGATGTAAATAAAATGATGTTGCAACACCTTGGGCCTCTGGTTCTTGTGTTTAAGTGCCCATAGGTTGAACATGTAAAAATTCCTGGATTTGAGAGGGTGGAGGTGCACAGGTTCTTAGTAAAATGGGTTGGGGGTTTAGGGTAGTGGAAATAGTTGCTACTTTGGTTGAAGCCCTCGTTCATTTTTTTGGTAAAAAGGAAGGAAAGGTAGTAGTTTGCTTCTTCCTTTTTCGAGTGGGTTTTTCCTCAGTGATGGGGCAGGAGGGGTTATCAGGTTTATCTGCTTCAGAATCATCGCTAAGGATATGAACAGTAGGGGTAGATGATTTTGGTAAATTGTGGGCTGGACTTGGTATGGTAGGAGGGTTAATTGGATCAATTGGGTCTATAGGCGGATTAATAGGTATTTCTGGAGGGTCAGGAAGGTTTTGTGGTTGCTCTTCATGAGGATTTTTAGGATGTTCAACATCTTCCTGAGGGTTGATGGGTGGGTTTTTTAGGAGAGGGTTTTGTTGGGTAAAACCTTTTTGGATGAGTAATTGAACAAGACGATGATGGGTGAGGGAAAGGGTGGGATTTTTAGCATGTTTACAATAATGCGACATATTTCTAAGACATCCGAGAAGATAGTAAGGAATGTTGACTAGTCTAGCATGTCGTAGATGAGATAACATGACAAAGTCAGACTGGTAAATTACCTGGTATCGACCTTCACAGGTAAGGTAGTGCTTGAAAAACTCTGCAAATTTCGGCCAAGGAGGTGACAACGAGCTAAGTCAAACACCTCGGCCTTTAGGCTCAACTTGTTCTCATGGCAAAAGAAAATCCTACTGGGCATTAAGGATAATGTGTTTGCGGCTGAACCAATGAATTCTAGTGACAGGAAGATATGAAACCTGTGCGATATCATCTTCTGTGACTGGAATCCAAACCCCTTGAACAATATAATGGTCTTGTTGAAGATTCTGAGAAAATTGAAGAACCTGTTGTTGATCAAATCCCTAGAGCCTCTGAAAATAACCCAGCTAGCCTGCCTGCTGAAAGATTTGGTATACTTCTGGATACAATTCTAGCAGGGTTGTCATGGCGAGTTTGTATCGTATAACATGACCTCCCATAGCTAACAACTCAGTAGAATGCACAGTCAGAGAGTCAAGTAACCGCTCCCAAACAGAGTGATGGTAGTTGGTTCATGTGAAATGATGGCATAAGATTTCAATATTCCCCCCCCAACTACGGCTAAAATAGTGACTTTAAGTGAATGCTAATAATGAATTAGGATATTCTCAGTAGCCATAGTTCAATTGTATTTACATATAAATTTTGCATACCTCATCTTTACCTTTGATTCGTACTTCGGAAGAATATACTGCCTATCCATAATAGATTTGTAGTAACCATGGAAGAGGCTTTGGATTTATGAGAGAAATTGTATCAAGGGTTTGTTTAATCATGGAAGAAGGTAGTGAAAGGACATAATGTAGTATGAAAATAGGAGAAGTGAGAGAGAAAGAGATGAAAAAGATGTTTTTATTGACAGGTAATGTTGAAAAAGTGGTGTTTCATCATCATGGAAAGAATTTAAAGATGTTTGCCTAAGAGTGATGTTTTAACAATGGAAAATACTGCTGAAGAAATGGTGTTTCAGCAATGGGAAAATGGGAGAAATGTTGCTGAAGAGTGGTGTTTCAGCAATGGAAAAAAAATGAGGAAAAATGTTGTTGAACAATGGTGTTTCTGCAATGGGGAAAATGAGGAAAATGTTGTTGAAGATTGTGTTTTAGCAATGGGAAAATGAGGAAAATGTTGTTGAAGAGTGTGTTTCAGCAATGGGAAAATGGGAGAAATGTTGGAAAGGAAAGAAGGATGAGTGATGGGGGTGTTGAATGGAAAATGAAGATTAATGGATTGAAGAAAGAGGGAGCAATGATTCACAACATGAAGCTTGGATCTGCTTGTAGTAAGATTGTCCTTTCTTGGTAGGCCTTTTCTGGATCGAGAATCTACAAAAGAATCAATTGTAACATGCCATTCCTTGACATGGATTATTAGTAAAAGAAATTTAATCTAATACTAAAGAAATGAAATTAAAAAAAATTAGATGCAATGAGGGGCAGGAGGCTCCTCTAAAAATATGTAATGTGAATCTTCCACGCATGTGGCCTTAAAATCTTCTTTGGAAATGGGGTGCTGGTATAGATGGAGCCGATGACCATTCACTAATAATGGTGTTTTAGACTCATCAATTGTTAGGAGCCTTACTGTTCCATTGGGGAATACAGTATCCACTTCGTAAGGTCCTAGCCATCTTGTACGTAGTTTCCCTTGAAATTATTTAAACCGAGAATCATACAATAAATCCTAATTACCTTTTTGGAATTGCTTATTCTTGATGGTTTTATCATGCCATTTTGTTCTTTGTTGTTGAATCATAGTTGTCTGGTGAATGGCATATAGTATTTTTTCATCCAATTCATTAAGATTCTACAACTTGGCTGTTTTTGCATCAGTCAAATCAAGGTTAACAACTAAAGCAGTAATTAAAGTTTTGATTTCAAATTCCACAGGAAAGACAACACTTTTTCCATAAACTAATTCATAGGGGGAGAATCCTATAGTATTTCTCTAGGTAGTTCTGTAAGCCCATAATGCTTCATGGAGCCTTTGAGACCAATCCTTTCTGTTTTCCTTCACTATTTTTGTGAGAATGGCTTCTATTACTTTATTTGTTCTTTCCACCTGTCCATTGGCTTGGGGGTGGTATGGTGTAGTAATTCTATGATGAATATGATATTTTTGAAGGATGGATTTAAAAACATGAGAAGTGAAAGTAGGTCCTCCATCTATGACTAATTCTAGGCACTCCAAATCTAATAAAGATATCTTCAAATAAAAAATCTAGAACAACTTCTTCAGTAGCTCTATGGAGTGCTTTAGCCTCCACCCATTTGGTCATATAATCTGTGCAGACCACTATATAAACTTTTTGATTGGATGGAGGTTTAATGGGTCCTACAAGGTCTAAGGCCCATATTTCAAATGGTTTGAGTACTACCTGGTGATTTAATGGCATTTCATCTCTATGATTAGGTTGACCCATTCTTTGACAACTATCACAGGCCCAAACATATTTCTTTGCATCTTTAAAAAGTGAGGGCCAATAATAACCCATCCTGAGAATTTTATGTGTTATTCTTTTATCAACAAAATGCCCTCGACAAGGGCCATCATGAAAAGGTTTTATTAAATCATAAACCTCATCTTCTCTAATGCATCTTCGGATTTCTTGATCAAGTCCCATGTGGAAAAGACACCCACTTATCTAGCTATACCGAGCACTTTGTTGAATGATTCTTCTTTTCTCTCGGTGGGATAGGTGTGGTGGTAACTTTCCTACAACCAAATAGTTAGTGATGTCTGCATACCATGGTGAGTGAGCAGATACTGCAAATAAATATTCATCAGGAAAGGAATCATCTACTAGAGTATTATCAACAGGTGTTAACCGAGAAAGGAAATCAGCAACTGCATTTTCTTTTCCTAGTCTATCTACAATTGTAATATCAAATTCTTGTAATAATAGTAACCATATGGTGACTCGAGCATTTGTGACAGATTTGTTCATTAAATATTTGATAGCTGAGTGATCAATATGGAAAAAAATAGAATAGCTAGTGATATAATGTTGAAATTTATTAATAGCATAAATAACTGCTAAAAAATCCTTTTCGGTAACTGTATAGTTAAGTTCAGTAGGACTCATATTCTTGCTAATGAATTAAATAGAATAAGGGAGATGATTTTCTTCTTGTCCCAAGACAACTCCTATTGCAGTATTTGAAGCATCAGAGGATATATGAAAGGGAAGTGTCCAATCAGGTCCTCTTAGAATAGGAGTTGTAGATATCTGATGTTTGAGTGTATCAAATGCTTCCTGGCAAAGATTAGTCCACTTGAATTCAACATTTTTAATAAGTAACACAAACAAAGGAGAAGATATTTTGGATTTTTTTTTGATAAATCTTCTATAGTATCCATCATGTCCTAAGAAACTTCTCACATTTGTTTGGGTTTTGTGAATAGGAAAGTGTTTAATGACTTGTATCTTGGATGGATCCACCTGAATTCCTTGAGATGAAATAAAATGTCCAAGTACTACTCTTTCACTCATCATCATATGACATTTTTCTATGATTAAGGAGAGGTGGGCTTGTATACATCATTTAAGTACTTTCTCAAGATTTTGTAGTGCTTCCTCAAAAGAGACACCATAAGGGGTAAAATCATCCATAAAAATTTCCATAGAGTCATTAATCATATAAGAAAAGATTCCTATAACTGCTCTTTGAAAGGTTGCTAGTGCATTAAATAGTCCAAATGGGAGGACTCTATAAGCAAAGGTTCCCCATGGGCTAGTAAAAGTGGTCTTATCTTGGTCTTGGGGTGCAATTTTGATCTGGTTATACCCATTGAAACCATCTAAGAAAGAGAAGAATTTCTTTCCTGACAAACTATCTAACACCTGATCAATGAATGGTAACAAAAAGTGATCTTTTTGAGTGGATTTATTTAAGGCTCTATAATCTACACACACTCTCCATTTCCCATTTTTCTTAGGAACTATTACCAACGAGGAAACCCATTCACTATAAGATATAGGATATATAAACCCTACATTAAGCAATTTTTGAAGTTCTTCTTTAAGAATTTCTCTTAAATTAGGGTTCATTCATCGTTGAGATTGACAGATCGGTTGACAATCTTCCTTGATATAGATACGATGAGTACATAATTTAGGAGAGATTCCCTTCATATATGTATAGTCCCATGCAAATGCTTCCTTATGTTCAAGAAGTAACTTCATTAATTGTTGTGTTTCAACAACTGCCAAGTTGGGGTTTATATTCAGTGTTTTGCCAGGTTCAATTTCTACTGGTATATTTTTAGAAGAGATGGTAGCTAATGTTTGAGGTGGGTCTTCAGAGTTAAGGTTTTCCTAGGTATCTGACTCCAAAGGTGTATCTAGTTGATTATGTGTTTCTGGAGTCACAGAGGAGGGTTCACAAATAAAATTATTAATTACTTCATCCTCGGTGGCATATTTAAGGCTTAAGGCTTGTCCGATAGTCAATATAGGTTGAGTTGTTTGATCATCAAAGTCCACCCATAAGGAATTGTCATTATTAATCAAGGGTGTAGCGTGAGGGTAGAGGATAAGCTGTTTGGTTTCATATCCATTGGAAATTGTCATTGAACCAGATCTACAACTGATAAAGGCATCTGCTGTGGCTAGCCAAGGCTTGCCCAAAATTAGAGGATGACCCCCCAACTTTGTTTTAGGTTGTAATACCACAAAGTCATATGGGTAATTCCAGGACTCACTGAGATGATTAGGTATTCAATGACTCCTTCTGGTTTGATTGTAGAATGGTCATCTAATTCTAGAATGGTTGGGGTATCTCTGATTTCATTCTTTAGTTGTAACAGTTGTGAAGTTTCAGGAGTCATAATATTGATAGCAACACCTAAGTTGACCAGAACTCGAGGGATTATTGTTTTTCCAATTTTCGTTGTGACAGTAGGATGGCTAGGATCACCATATTTAACTGGAGGATCTTTACTCGACATTAGTGCTGACAAATCACCCATGACATGAACTGTGAGGGGATATTTAGTTTTCCTACCGGGTTTCTTAACACAAATGTCTCACATAGTTCTGGCATAAATTGGTACATCTCTTAGTGCTTGTAATAGTGGAATTTTGACATAGAGATTTTGTAATTTCCCTATAAGATTGAAAGTAGGTGGCTCAAGAGTTTTAGTCAAAGATAAATGCTCAGGGAATGGTGGTTCTGCTATTTTAGCAATAGTGTTTGAGGATGATTGTACCTCTTCAGGTAAATCATTCTTTTTTGTCTCTTCTTCAAAGGAGGTAACATCATCAATGATAGGTTCTACTATTTTCCCAGATCGTAAATGAATATCATTGCATTGTGCGGAGAAAAGAGAAAGTATAGGCTGGTTTTGAATATCAATGCACTGCACAACCTTATTTTTTGGGTTAGGGTTAGGTTGTACAGGTAGTTGGGGCCTCATCATTTGATTATTTGGTGGATTACCTGATGGTAAAGAGAGTGGTTGCTGAACTTGTGATTGAAATTGAGGAAATTGATTTGGGAATGATGGTTGTTGACCTCTCCAATTTGGATTCCATTGGTTAAGGTAAGGTTGTTGTTGTGAAGGCCAAGGTGTCCATATTGTTGGGTCTACAAAGGGAGGGTTTGTTTGTTGCATGGGTGGGTAATTCATTTGATTGAAGGGAGGGTAATTTGCTTGACTAAAAGAAGGATAATTATTCCAATGATTAGAAGATGTAAATGGCATATTAGGATTCATACCTTGTCCTCGTGGTTTCCATTTCCTTCTCTGTGTCAACAGATAGATAGATTCAACTTCTTCATCAGTTGGTTGTAATGTTGCTTTGATTCCTGGTAAAGAAGGACATTGTTGAGTTTCATGATCCTTATCACAAATGGTGCAGATTGGATTTTTATCCAATGGGAATTCCCTTTGTGGGTTCTTATCTATGCATTTGGAACAAAAGATGGACAAAGCTACTTCTGTTTCAACTTGTTTCTTTTGAATTTGCAAGGTGTCAATTTGTGAAGCAAAAGAACTTAACATTTCAATTTTAAATTCCTCAAGTAGATTACCTATTTCGGCTCTTGTTGCTCCTCCACTGGATGATTTTTGAACTCTTGAAAATGTGGTATCCCTGTTGTTTGATATATTCCTTGCATCTCCTCTTGAACATATTTTACAGAGGTTAACAATTTCATTATATGATTCTTTAGATATGTCCCCTTTTCCAAGCATATTCAACATATCTAGAAAGTCATCCCTTACTCCTTTTAATAATATTGTTTTAAGAATATATTTACTTACATCGGGGTGACTGGATCTTTGTAGATTATACTGTAGCCTTCCCAAAAAGTCCTCCATATTTTCATCCTCTTTCTATATCATCTTGAATAGTTCCTCTCTTTTTTCTCTTGTTTGGTAATAGTCTTGATATTTGTGCAGAAATTTCTGTTTCATCTGATCCCATGTTGTGATTACATGACCTCCAAGACTCATGAACCATCTTAATGCATTTCCCTTTATTGTTTCTAGGAATAGCTTTAATTTTTTAGCATTGGAAATGTAATCATAACTTTTTCATAATATGTCAAACTCGAAAAGGAATTAGGTAAAGCTGAAAGTGAAAGTGGAATATTGGTGATCTTCAGAAGATAAACCATGAAAGTTAGGTAAAGATGAAAGTGGAATATTCTTCATGGGAGCTACTCCTCTAGGAATATCACCAATAGGAAATCCTAAGGTAGAAAAAGAGTTTTCATCGTTTACCTCTGCTTCAAGACCTACCTGTTCTTCATGGTGCAGTTCTTCATTATATCCATCCATGGTTTCTTTTGTTTCTTCCGCTACTGCACTTGCTCGATCCTCAATGTCTTCTTCTAGTTTTTCAATTGTCTCCATTTCAAAGTTTGCTTGAAAGGAAGGTTGAGGCTTTGATTTTAGAGAGMTTGGTCATTGAGGAACAACATATTAAGATTTTGATATAATCTGGTCGATAAAAGTCTTTCTACCTCCTCTTCCTCTGCCCCTGCCACCTGTAGGGTCAGTTTCCATGGGGGGTCCATGTCCTCTCATGCAATCTGTACATCTGAAATAAAAATGTAAATGCTTTTGAAATCTATAATTTCCTTCCCTGGCAATGGCGCCAAAATGTTGGTCACTATAATTGCTTATTAATTAAAAGAATCAAGTGTCACATAAATTGTCAACCTAGGGAAGTCTGTTTATTTCAAAGGCAATCACACATTGTATATGCTCAATCTCAAAAGCAATCCAAAGTTGTAGTAAAAGTTACACTAATCATACCTTGCCTTGAACAGACTGGAGTTCTACCTTGAATTACAGTGAAAGCAATCTATCTATTACAGAGTTTAAGATTCAAAGGAAAATAATTATCAGAAGAATCCTGGATTGCATTAAGAAACAACAACCTAGGAAAAAGGAACCTTTCAGCACACTGCAAAGAGAACTAACTATTCTGTAATAGAGAACATGACCCTATTCCCCAAAGTAGGAATCTTCAGCACCTGTCTCTGACTATCACACTTTCATAAACTCATTCTGCAAACAGAATTACCAATCAAAATGATTAACAACTACATAAGACTATCTATTCTGTAACAGAGGACATGACCCTATTCCCCAAAGTAGGAATCTTCAACACCTGTCTCTGACTATCACACTTTCAAAAAATTATTCTGCAAACAGAATTACCAATCAAAATGATTAACAACTACCTAGGAATGAATTGTATGAAAACAATGAAACAATTAGTGGAAACAAAGTTTCAGCAAAACAATGTTTTAACAAGGTATAGATAAAAACAATATTAACACACTACAGAAACTAATGGGTGAATCTTGTGAAGAAGATGGGACCTTTCCTTTTCACAAGATTCCCCATAAATAAAAGGAATTAAGAAGGAATGCTCAGAATGATCTTTTATTCATCTGTCAAATGTGAGAAGTTACAATATCCAAAGTGAACACACTCATTCTCTGTAATTTGCTTCTAGATAAACCTTTCGTAATCCACCTTCTAATGTAGATTTCTCCACTATTTAAAGAGGAGAATCCTCTTAATACAATTAAGCATAAAATTACATGTGTACATACAAATCCTATTCTTAGTCTGATCTAATCTTCTATGCTGGAATAGGACATTTTGATCTTCTGTAGAAAAATGCTGTTACAGTGGTTGTAATGGTGCTGGCTTGAGGTACATCTGTTGTGGCCGGTGTAACAACTCCTTTAATTATCTTTTCTTGTTATAGATGTATATTGTTTCAGCATCGCAAATCACAAACTGTTTCAACAACGGGATTTGCATACTGTTTGACTGTTTCAACAACGTGGTCCTTAAGCAGTGATGATGGTTAATGGTGTTGTCTTAAGGTACAGTTGTTGCGACCAGTGTAACAACTCCTTCTTGTTACTGCTGTATGTGAAATGTTGTTTCAGCATCGCAAATCACGAACTGTTTCAGCAATGGGATTTGCGTATTGTTTGACTGTTTCAACAACATGGTCTTCAAGAAACAACGATGTATTAACTGAAGTCTTCAAACTGTTTTAGCAACTATATATTCCTGATTAATGGCTAAGTATGAGAGTAATGTAAAATTACATGTAAAACAAATTAAACATATAGAAAAGAGAAGAAACGTTATATACCTTTGGAAAAATAGATTAAGGTGATAATGTAGGCTTAAATATTAGTGGGAAAAGGATGTAATGATAGCAAAAGGTATGAGAAAAAAGGTACATTATAGGGTCCTAACACCAGGTTTCCTTGTGATACTTCTTAACTCAGTTTATTTTCCTTCCAATGAAAATTTCATGAAAAGTTCTTGAAAATTAAAAGCCACTATTCCTAATGATTGTAACCATTCGATTCCTAGTACAACATCAGCACTGCCCATGGGTATAGAAATCATTGGACTATTCATTACATATTCCCCCATAGTAATATTGATCTTATTTCATTTTCCTGAGCAATTGATAGTTCCTCCATCTGCAATCATTACTTGAAACTCTGGTGCTGGATATACAAAGAAATTAGAGAAGAACGCTATATACCTTTGGAAAAATAGATTAAAGTGATAATGTAGGCTTAAATATTAGTGGAAAAAGGATGTAATGATAGCAAAAGGTATGAGAAAAAAGGTACATTATAGGGTCCTAACACCGTGCTTCCTTTGTGATACTTCTTAACTCACGCTTATTTTCCTTCCAATGAAAATTTCATGAAAAGTTCTGAAAATTGTGCCACTATTCCCAATGATTGTAACCATTCATTCCTAGTACGACATCAAAGATCAAGCCATGTAAGTATAGAAATCATTGAGACTATCTAATACATATTCCCATAGCACACATCTTATTGAATTTTCCTTATAAATTGATAGTTCCTCCATTCGCAATCATTACTTGAAACTCAGTCAGATATACAAAGAAATTGAGGATATTTTGGATAATTTATAATGAATGAAATTATGAGTACTTCCAAGAATCAATTATTTAATTATTACCTTTTATTTTGATATATCCTTCGATCTTGAGGGTTTGAGGAGTGCTAATTCTAGCCAATGCATTGCACCATATCCGTGGGATTCAAATCTTCAGATGAAATTGATTCTATGTTTTTATCTTGAGATGGTTTTTTGTTCATGTTCTTGTTCTTCTTCCTTCACAATCTATGTAGAATAATTTCTCACCACTCTTATGTCCCTTACTACACTTGTTGTCACAATTAAAGCATAAACCCTTTTCTTTCTTTCCTCCAATTGTTGAGGTGTCAACCTTGTAGGTTGAGGTTTTTTGTAGAAGAAGGATATTTATTCTCTATAGATGTTAGGATTGGTCCTTCTAGTAGCCATAGCCATATTTTTACTTTCAACATTTCTTTTTTCCTTAATTCTAAATGCATTCTCCAATGATTTGGGTTCCCAAAATTTAACCTCATTTTGAATGTTATCTCTAAAGTTCCTATGAATACAACAAACAAGTTCTCATATGGAATATCTATTACCATTATATTCACCCAGTTCTCAATGTGCTCAGAATCGAACCCTTTTTGCTTGAGATTTATCAATTGGTTAAAGAAGTTATTTTCTCCTTGTATCCTCATAGTGTGCTATCATTTCTTTTGTGAAAATTGTCCAAGTGATTTATGTGATTTTAAGTAGAACACAAACATTCATATACCATGTTAAATTGATTAGGTTCTAAATTATAAAGAAGCAATTCATACCTTTTGTGTATGTGGTACATTATGTAGATCAAAGAATTGCTCCGACTGGCATCCATGTGATAGGGTCCTTCCATCAAACTTCCTATATTGGATCTAGGGAATGTGATTGGTATTCAACCCAAAGTTAGAGTTTCTCCATCTTGATTCACTCTTCCTTGTGTCCTGGCCATGAATTTCATGGGATACATTTTCTACTCCTCGTGTCCCTCTATTACGAATTTTTCAATCCTTCCATGAAATCATCCATCTTTGCCTCCAAGTTAGCTTCCATATCTTGTAGTTCATATTTTGTTAATATCTTCTTTTGTAAATCATTTATGTCCCTATGCATTTCTTCACCTTCATCAAGAGTCCAAGTAGGATTGTCTGGAGGCTTATTTGGTGTAGAATTTCCCTTTTTGGGTGGCATGTTGGCCAAGTATCACTTTTGAACCTTGATTTTGAGGTGGTTCTGCTAGACAATCTTTCTTCTACCGTATCTCCAAATTTTCAGCTCTTCTGGGTATGAAACTTTATTTTTTGTAGTTCTCTGATATTTCTTCTCTGCAATTCCATAGGTCTGATCAAAATTGGATGTGACAAGTGGAATTTATGGTAGCTTCCCCACAACTTGCTGATTTTTGGCCTTTTCAGGAGATCTCACTTGTATAGCGTGCCCCGCACAACATAATTGAAATAAAATTCTAAAAATCGTACCATAAATACTACAAACTTTCCACTATCCAATGAAACTAGTATCACTCAATTTGGATACTCTAGGAAGAAGTTATGATTGTTTTACCTGGAACACCTTCTTGAGACTAGTCAATAGGACTAGTCAGATAACCTATCTTCCACAGGGTGTATCTAAAACTTTAAGATGACCCAGAAGTGGAAACTTTTACCACAAATACCTTACTAATTTCTGTGAATAGCCTTCAGATTTTAGGGTCTGAAATGTTACAGAAAACATTTTGTAGTGAAAATTCCGCAATGAATCACTTTAGGAAGATTCCAGAACCCTATATTTCATAGGCTGTATATCTGAAAGTATAAGGCCTCAAGAGTTGTTGTGGCCGATTTTAATTTAACATCTAGTAATTCTACAACAAGACAGTAATTTCTACTAGGTTTATGAAAGTTCAATAATTCCAAAATATTTTAACACTTACGCATGTAAATTTATCAATGAATAATAAATTTAATAACTGATTAAAACAATTGCAAAATTTGAAATAAATGAACTTGATGCTAATAACCTTCATTTGTTCGCCGCTTGCCTCCTTTACCACTTCTGCAAAACACTGCCCAAAACCGTTCCTCCCTGCCAACTAGGTAGCTCCCTAGCTCCAGGATATCAACGGATATCCTGGCCCCCGTGCCCAAAACCCCCAGCAACTCCGGTGCACTGTATCAATCCTACTCCATAACTTCACTTCTCTCCGCAAATCCACAGCTCCCAAAATTCATCCCCCCACCTCTCGTAGAATCCCTCCCCGTCAAAATCCTTCCCTTCCTTATCCCTCCTTCACCGAATTCCCCCACCTCATTTACTCCCTACCTAACTCATTTATTACCTCCTTATCCTCCCGCTGTTAATGCCCCGTATCCCTCTATTATTTTATCCTCATGTATTTAATATGTTATCCCTTGTTGGATACGTAACTTAATTTATCAATATAGTTTATTATCCTCCTTTTATTTCTTTACCTTATTTATTAATGAATTAATTAATACTTAAATTAATCATTGACACT
>SNQJ01S0022936.1:106514-128148 GCA_010110895.2 Picea sitchensis | reverse complement strand
TTTATTATTTACCTTTTAAAATCTCTTAAACCACTTTGACTACTTTGACCTTTTGGGGCTTCTAGATGACATATGAGGGTCCTCCAACTTTGTAAGGCCATAACTCTCAAACCGTGAGGATTTATGTGACGTTCCACATACCAACAGAAATGTAATGACATGTACTATCCATATAGAATAGTATTATCTTAAAATATATCATAACTCATACCATTATCCATCAAACAAACTTGGGTCCATTACCCAAACCTGGGGTCTCCAACTTCTCATGGCCATAACTCTCTAACCATGAGGAGTTATGTGTCATTCCACATACCACCAGAAATGGAATGAAAAGAACTATCAATATAGGATAGTTTACCTGAAAAATTCATTGTCCTTTATCTCATTATTCCACAATTAATCATGGGTTCTCTTACTCCGCAAAGCATCTTCCCGTGAGGGCTTTCACCATAAGGGGACCACTTTGGAGTTCATCCATATTTATTTCTTATCAACCATGACAAGACAATAATGAGTCATATTTACATCAAACAATCTTGGGTCCATTACCCAAACTTTTGTGCTGCAGGGCTTTCTTCAAGGGTTGACATCAATGACAACCAACCTTAATCAACAAAAGATTGGTGGGAAACTTTCTGTGAGCAAAAGGAAACATAGGAACCCTCATTATTTATAGTTACGAAGACCTGCGAATCCTTCAGGGATGATATTAAGGAACAATACTACCATGTCAGAAGTTATGATGACTTGTATACCAAATGGACCACTCCGCGACAAGAAATAGACCAAACAGTGCCAGATTTCACAAATATCTTCCATGCCTTGTGCACCAAGCTGGGTATCGAAGATTCAAAGTGACATATAGTTCTCAAGTATTGCAGTGATATGCATAGATGGATCTAGACCAAAATGGAATTTCTGGACATCTCATCCTTGGGCGTGGCCTACCGATATTCCGTCAAAATTGAACAGAAGCTCAAACAAAAGACTCAACAATTTGGGCCTGTGAACCCCTCACAAAAAAAGCTAGGAAAGGATAGCCCCAACCCATATAAAAAAGGATAGAGAAAATATGGATAGTATCAGGACAACCAATCCAATCCGTAAGCAAAGAAGGGCACCAAAACGATAAAGAAAGATACCGAGAAGTGGTGCGAATTCCATAAGAGCCCTTGGCATAACACTGCTGAATTCTACTCAAAGCAGTCGCTGGTGGCTGAAGTGAAAGCCTGTGAATCAGATGCAAGTTATGACTCTAAGCTAGAACCAGAAAGGGGAAGAGGGATCATTGACGCGTAACCTAGTTCCACCGTTGCTACCACCAATATCCAGCCTGGTGAACTAGATGAACCAGTAGGAGGAAAGCGCCTCTTCCATTCACAGATGTGGGTAAAAGGCACCTTGCTGCACTTCATCGTTGATAGCGGTAGACAAAAGAACCTCATCTCAGCAGAGGTTTTCAAGTGATTGGTGTTACACATAAAAATTACTCATTTCAATAATGACCTATTGTCATACTTACAAGTGTCACAAGTGTCACATTTTGTCCACAAGTGTCGCAGACAACATATAGTCATCTTGCCCATGTTGTGTCTCGAATGACATCAAAAGGAACACTTGAAGACACCCTCAGAGACTGGTTAAAGAAGAAGAAATCATTTGATGAAGAGTACGAAGCTTTTTCCATGAAAAAAACCACTTAAAAATGAATTTTTAAGGCCAACGCTCCCCTACCCAATGTTAGGGAGTGCCAAAACTCCTTGACCTTCTTTGGGGGAGCGTTCCAGCACTCTGTGCACCCTTTTGGGGGAGCGCTGGGATTTTTTAAGGGAATTTTGGGCTTTGAGGGTAAATCCACAATTACTGCCTGGAATCTTGCACCAAGGTGTAAGTCCATTAAGCAGGTCACCAACATAATTGATCCACCCACTCTATCCCTGCCCCTTCCTATATTGATCTCACGACGTTGGATTTCATCACCAACTAGTGGTTTCATTGTGGGAAGTTTTGTTTGATTGTTTACTTATTAGATTCATAGCGTGTGTTTTTTGTTTTAATTAGTGTATCGTAGGTTGAGTCAGTGTTATTGGCATCAACTCTTGGGAGTACCAATGGAGGAACTCCTTGTCCCGGGGAACCTTTCAACTTTCCTTATTTTGTAAACATTGGTCCTCCATACATTTCCACACTGAGTCTTCTGAGACTCACGATTGGATTACCGGTTCAATTGTTCCCCACTCCGATGATCACAAATATTCCCAGTTCTTCAACTGTACCTTATGCTTCAGATGTAAGTACACCACCCACACATTAACCTCATGTCAAATTTTCGCCTTCTTCACCCATTAAGTCTCCTTCCTTTTCTCCTTCTTCGCCTATTGAAAGATTTAAAGTGAGTATCCAGGTTGATAAGAAGAAGAAGAAACAAAAAGAGAAGAAGAAGAATAACCCAAAAAGGACCAAGCCTCCAACTACATTAGATGTTGGATCCAAGCAACCAACTACTGTTAATAGTAATGGGAGTGTTTATGAGGTCAACAAGATTAAAATGAAGAATCTAAAACCCAAATTCCCTTGCAGTGTTTGTAAGGGTGACCATTTTATGAGTTATTTCCCTGGTCTTCCCAAGGTCTTAGAGATGTGGTCTTCCACATCATCGTCCCCTGTTAGACATGCTGGTGATGTCCCGTCAACTAGTGGCGTTAAGGTTGGTAAGAAGAAGACAACTATCAAGTTTCCTTGCATGTTATGTAAAGGTGATCATTACTCTCACCTTTGTCCTTGTATGGACGAGGCTTCTTCTCTTTTGGAAAATCTTCAACTTCCAACTGGTTATCATAATATTTCCCCCAACCCATCATTAGTTGATGGAATGGTCAATCCAGTTCCATCCCTGGTCATTCCGGTTGATCAGGTGGTCAATCTAGTTTCATCCTCGGTTGAACCACTAACCAAAATAGCTAATCCAGTTCTGTCATCGATCAACCCCACTTTTCTTATGAAAAGTGAAACCCAAGTGAATGATCTAGTCCTATCATTGGTCAGTCCCACCCTTCATATGAATAGTGCTAATGTGGTGAATCCCACTCCTCCTCTGACGAGTGCCAAAGTGGTTTATCCAGTCCCTTGATCACTCAGTCTGGTTGATCATGTCGTCAATCTGGTCACATCCTTAGTTGAATCAGTTGACAAAGTGGTTTATTTGATCCCATATTTGGTTGATCCCGCTCTCCCATTAGAGAGTGAAACCCAAGAGGTTGATCTGTTTCCACCTATTGACCCCATTCTCCCCTTGGAGAATGAAACCCAAGTGGTTGATTTGATGTCATTATCAATCGATCCTACTCTCCCACTAGAGAGTAAAATCAATTCTGCCCACATTTTTCTCATTGATACAGAATCTACCATGCTGGGGGGAATTCCTCCTTCTCCCATGAAACCCCCTCCAAGTAATGAGGCCATCCTTTTTTATTGGAGTGTGATAAATGGACCTCGTCTTCCCTCTCACATTCCCTTCAATATTACAGTACATGTTTGTGGTCGGGACGTTCCTCATGCACTGATAGATGAAGGTTTGTCCATTAGTATTTTGTCCTCTATTGCTTGGCAATATTTGGGTTATCCTCATCTTGTGCCGGTTACCCAGACTCTGTTCTCTTTTAATATAAGAACCAGACACCCTTTAGGGAGGGAAAACTATCTTTATTGATGTTATGGTAGTTCAGGACCCTCTGGATTTCGATTTACTCCTTGGGAGAGATTATGTCTATGCCATGAAAGCTATTGTGTCCACTCTCTTTCGTGTGATATATTTCCCTCATGATGGAAGAATGGTGACTATTGATACACTTTCATTCGTTGGCTCTGAATTGAACATAAACCTAATGAACTCCCTAAATGGGTCTTATATGCAGTCAGTATCACCCATACCACAGTTCGATTATGTGGTGTTGTCTCCCATGACTTCGACTTCGGATGAATTAGATCTAGTATTTGACATGGTGATATCTTCGATAGGGCTATTGGAGCCTAATATTCTTACCCCTTTCCCGGCCCTCGACATGTGTTCCTTCTAGAGTATTGTTCTTCCATCCAGTGAAGATCTCTTGGAAGCCATGACTGAGTTTTGTCCCTTGACATGGTTTCCTTCCAGAGAATTATCCTCTTGGAAACCATGATTAAGAAGAAGTCATGAGAATAGTTTTGCTTCTCTATGACAAGCTCGTTAAAAAATGAAACATGAGCTACGTGCATAGTTTTCCTCTTTGTAGCAATCTCATTAAAAAATGAAACACAAATATGGGGACTGAACCCGACGCCTTGAGCATAGTTCTTTTCCTGTGTCAAGCTCGTTAAAAAATGAAACAATCACCTCTCCCATTGAGTCGATTCTTTTCACTAGATCTCATAGATTATGAGTTGAGTCTTTCATTAGGTATCATATTTGAACCTTCCTTTCATCCACCATTATCCTTTTTCTCAATCTAGTAGAGAAATTGGTGACAACCTCAAAGTCGGGGAATGAATTAAATCTTGGGGGGGCATGTCTCTAGCCTTTGATTATCATTCTGGAGTTATACCACTAGATTTTCAAGTTGGGCAGAGTACCAACCATCCATGGGTATCTCGTATCCCTACCTTTGGAAATTTTGTTGGGAATTTACAAGCATAGTTTAATTTTGTTTCAAGATTATTTCAAAATGAAACCAATACTGAGCTTAGTCTTTGTTCTTTCTTGTGCTCGTAAAAGAAAACATGAGAATGAAACCGATTAAAATTTTATCTATTTTTTGAATTTGCATGGATACATGAAAAGGAACTCCCTGGAGTCATGTTTAATCTCTTTTCAAACTCTCTAAACATGAAAATATTGCCGAGTGATCTTGCTTCCTTTCCCACTCATTAAAAGGTTTGAAAGGGCATCTTTCAAGTAATAATTTATCTATTTTTCAGCCTTGCGAGACTAATATTACAAAAAAGGAAAACAATGGAGTCATATTTAAGTTCTTTTCAGACTCTCTAAACATGAAAAATCACCGAGTTTACCTTCTCTGGATTAGTTAAAAAAATCATACATTGAAGAGCCCATATGGGACCAAACCCTTACTTCTTCAAGTTTGTTAAACAAAGGAAGGGGGACTTACCAAAGGTGAGTTATATAGAGCATGTGTTATCCTCCTCTATCTTGTTAAATTAAAAAGAGGAACTCGTCTATCTGGATGGGGGAAAAAATTGAAGGAAGCAAGCCAAGCAGTTTTTGAAAACATCACCAGTAACTATTACAGTCACTCTTGAACATGACACTTTGTATTTGCATACATTTTAATTAGCTGAACATCTTCACTAAACCAATCCTCTAGGTTTATTTACTCCTTTGGGTCACCCGACAAAACTCACAGTGTCCAGTGCATCATCATGTTTTGGTCCATGTCATGTTTCTACTGTTGTGCCTCAGTGTTCAAGGGAAGTATCTGCCTCAAGATTCAACCATCACAAATATCCTGTTTGAATACCTGTGTCAGTCCATGTTCTTTTGATCCACCAATTTACATCTCTGTGTTAGTTTTGTGCCATTGATGGGGGATACATCAAGGCCCTCCTTCGACGAGTCTGTTCTTGTCGAATTCAACACATTATCCGGGATCTAGACTTAGAAACTAGTTAGTACCTTGGGACCTGCATGCCTCAATGACATGCCTCCTCACTTCCGAAAGTGGGTTTACATCATTAAACACTGATTGGATGATTCCATGAATGTTCGACTTCAACTCATGTATTCACATTCGCTAGAATGTACTAGGGTACCTTGGGAATCAATGAAATCAATGGTAATTTCCCTTGTGATTGTTAATGATTTACCTCATTAACTGGTAATCAAGCTATTTATACCATGTTAGACATTAGGACATCTATTCACATGGTTAGACTCATACTGCATCGGGATCTGTAAGAAGACCCTGGGTTGAGTGATCACTCTAATATGTAATTTTCCCAGGTTGTGACAAAATTTCTCTTGAATATTGACACATATACTGTCACATGGATCCACTTTGTATTGATATGTGGATATGTCTTGTCGTCTCATAGATCCACTGTGTATTTTTCGTGGCTAAGATCAGTTCATGTCATGGAAGTATAGATCCACATTGTATATTTGGTGGCTATACTCTTTGTTAATATAATTATGGATCCACAGTGTATCTTAAGGCGACCATACCTTGCAAGTCTTTATCACCCAAGCATAGGTATGCCTACCTTGGGTTTGAAACATGTCATAATGTTTGTTTGATGGTTGTGTGAAGCTTCTACTAGGTTCTCCAAGTCCATACCCTTGCTCAAAAAAGTATACAAAGTACTTCAGTCATTAGTTTCCGTATTCTAACTTCACACTTTGGGGGACAATCTGTTACACATCAAAATTAATCATTTCAATGATGACCTATTGTTGTCATTACAAGTGTCACATTTTGGCAAAAAGTGTCACAAGTGTCGCAGACATCATACAATCATCTTTCCCATGTCATTTCTCAAACGACATCACAAGGAACAATTGAAGACACCCTCAGAGACTGGTTAAAGAAGAAGAAATCATTTGATGAAGAGTACAAAGATTTTTCCATGAAAAAAAACACTTAAAAATGAATTTTGAAGGCCAATGCTCCCCTTCCCACTATCAAGGAGTGCCAACGCTCCTTGACCTTCTTTAGGGGAGCGTTCCAACACTCTGTGCACCCTTCTGAGGGAGCGCTAGGATTTTTTAAGGAAATTTTGGGTAGCGCTCCCCTACCCACTGTCAAGGAGTGCCAGTGCTCCTTTCCCTCATTTAGGGGAGAGTTGCAACACTATGTACCCCATTCTAGGGGAGCACTGGGCATTTTGAGGAAATCTTGGGCTGTTGAGGAAAATCAGGGAAAACCCCCCCTCATCTTTGAAGGTCGTTGGATTCAAATCTGAGGTCAAGGCTAGATCTTAGGGAAGATATACAACTGATGGAGAAGGATCCTCAACCTATCCCAAGAATATCTAAGGTGGTTGGGTCTCTCCAAGCTTATATAAGGAGGCCTTCTCATGGTGAAAGAAGGATGGAGAGATTGAGAGATACCTAACTTATGATCTCATGAGAAGTGGTATTAGGAGACATTGAAGGAATCAAACTTATGATCTCATAAGGGAGATTACCAGTGAAGCATAATCATTTTGATTGTGGATTATTTGAGTAAGGGGCTAGAAAAGGAGAGCTGGAAGAGGCTATTGCAACTTCATCAAAGGTCTGCAAGTATTTCTATCTAGTTCTCACTAATACATGTGCTTGGCCTATTTCTTTCAAGGTTGTGTATGCCTACATGAAATTTTATTTGATAGATAGATCTAGTTTTGAATTAATCATGGTAGAATAGGAAGTTGTTTTGTCTTTGTTGTTATTGGATTGCAGGACTTGTTGAAGAGCTTGGGGATCAAGGCTCAACTTGGACTGGGCAAGGACAAACATCGTAAAAAGGTACATATTCTTCCTTTTTTCTATTTGATTGACTTAGCTATGTTTAAAAGGATGTCAGTGACCAAAGTTAGCACCTTTCTGTCTTGATATTAGAGATTTAGGGTTCAAGAGAAAATCCACTTGTCCTCAGGGGGATTTTTCTATAATAGCTGGCCCTATTGACAACACTGCACCCACAACCCTACACCATTGGATGGATCCACCAAGGAAGTGATATCTGTGTCATCCAACAGTGTCGAATGTCGTACAACATCAAGCCCTTCAAAGATGAGGTATTTTGTGATGTTTCTCCTCTCGAAGTTTGTGATGTTCTTTTGGGCCAACCTTATTTATGGAAATGTCATGCTGTATATGAGTCTAGGCCTCATAGTGTTATTATTACTTTGAACATGAAATTGTATAGGATACCCAAGGTAGTCCCACCTAGTGCTATTTCCTTGATCTCTTCTAAGCAATGCAGGAAGGTTATCTCTCTGACGGGGTAGTTTGTCTTCTTTGTGATTCACTCTCAAAATAAGTGAAAGATCATAGACACATCCAGGGTCTCTATGGCCAACCTTTCCACACAGCAGAAGCAAGTAGATAAGTTCATGGAAGAATACTCAGATATCATCTCCTCACCTATGGTGGTACCTCTGCATTGCTAGGTCAAGAACCCCATTGATCTGACTCATGGCACACTACTGCCCAATGGGCTAGTCTATTGTTGCTCTCTATTAGAGAATGAGGAGATCAAGTGATAGATCCAAGAAATTCTCCATAAGGGGCACATCCATCACAAATCATCACCTTGTGGGAGCCCAATCATGATGGTACAGAAGAAATATGGAACTTGGCAACTCTACATTGATTACCGGGCTCTGAATAAAATCACAGTCAGAAACCGGTACCCGATTCCCCGAATCAATGACCTCCTTGATCAACTCATGGGGGGAAAATACTTCAGTAAGATTGATCTGAAGTCTGGCTACCACCAGTTCCTAATAGAACAAACCGATGTATGGAAGACAACCTTCAAGTCAAAGGAATTCCTTTTTGAATGGTTGGTCATGCCCTTTCGTTTGACAAATGCTCTAACCAATTTCATGAGGATGATGGACGATATCCTGTGACCATTCACCAATAATTTTGTAGTGGTGTATCTGGATGACATTCTCATTTACATCAAGACTTGGGTCGAACATTTTCATCATATTCAATAGGTTCTGCACACCCTGCGGCAATACAAGCTATACACCAACTTGAAAAAATGCTCCTTCGGCATGGACAGGGTCCATTACCTGGGCTAAATCGTTGATCAACATGGTGTACATGTGGATCCAACCAATATCCAAGTCATCCATGACTAGCCAGCCCCAAACACATTTATTGATCTTCATATCTTCTTGGGCCTTGCCAATTTCTACTACAGGTTCATGTTGGGATTCTCCGATATTGCATGGGCCCTCAGCCAAATAACCAAGGGTGGTGGTAAGGAGAAATTTGTGTGGGGCTGGTTCCAACAACAAGCGTTCGATGATTTGAATGAACACTTGTGATCAACCCCAATACTTTCACTACCAGACCTACAAAAACCCTTTGAGATCAAAACAAATGCTTCATACTATGTTGTGGGCACCGTTCTCACTCATCACGACCACCTCGTGGCCTATCATAGTGAGACACTATCAGATGTTGTCTGTAAGTACCCTACTTATGACAAATAAATGTAATCCATTGTGTAATCTTGCCACCAGTGGAGACATTAAATTCTTGGGAAGGAGACAATAATCCACACTGATCATAAGCCCCTATAGTTCATGCAGACATAAGGAAAATTGTAGAATGAACGCCATCAAAAGTGGTCCACATAATTGCAACAATTCCACCTCAACATCCAGTATAAAACATGAAGCATCAATCATGTCACTGATTTCCTCAGCAGACTGTGAGTCGTGACACTCACTACGATGCTATACTCTTGCGACCATGAGACCTTTGGATGGCCCCAAATATATGAGATAGACCCAAACTTCACCACCACCTACCAAATGTTGGGTGCAAATGCAGTTGTCGATAATAATCATCTTGAGGATGGGTTGTTGTGTCGTCTAGGCCATATATGTGTTCCATCAAGCGAGCGAGTGAAGGTGATCTAGGAATCCCACTACAATCGGGTGGTAGGACACTTCAACATCAAAAATACAGTGGTGATGCTACAAAAAAATTTCTACTGGCCGAAAATTCAAAAGGAGGTCAACAAGTATATCAGGTCCTACACCGCCTGTGCTATTTCCAAACTGACCACTAAGAAATAGGGCATGTACACCCCTCTTCCTACTTCTGACAGGCCATGGGAATTCATCTCAATGGACTACATTTCGGTCCTCCCATCCACCAAGCGGGGAAATGACTGTGTTTTTGTGGTTGTTGATCGCTTTTCTAAGATGATGATTCTGGTTGCCTGTAAGAAGAACATCGCAGCAGAGGACAGTGTCAAGATCTTCTTTGAACGAGTCTGGTTACATTTTGGAATCCCACAAACCATTTTCTTATATCAAGATAATCGATTTATCAACACATTTTGGTCGAGTCTCTGATCACTTCTGGACACTAAGCTCACCAAATATTCCACGAACTTCCACCCCCATACAGATGGCCAAACCGAGGTCGTAAATCGAACAATTGTGCATATTCTTCACATGTATAATTCAAAGAACTCTCACACAAGGGATGCGATCCTTCCCTATGTCCAACATAGCTACAACTGATCCCTACATAGTTCAACCGACCACAGCCCCTTTCAGGTGGGGTTTGGATTCCAACCATTGGGTCCCATAGATGTTACACTTCCCCTTGCGGTCACCTCAACTGATTCATCTCCTACTCCAACTGAACCTGAAAAAGCCACCCGGTTCATTGATCAGATCCAACACATCTGCCAATAGGTTCATGATACCCTACAAAAGTCCAATGATAAGTACAAGAAATGCCATGATCAACATCTGGTGCCACATAAGGTTCAGGTGGGTGAAACATTTTGGTTGCAATTGCAGAAACAACGCCTTACATGACCCCACTGGAAGCCTCCCCCACTTCGTTATGGGCCATACACCATCACTAAGGCCATGAGGGATAATTATTTTGAGTTCAACATTCCTCCTTTCCTTGGCATGCACCCAGTGTTCAATGTGTATCTCCTTCGCCCTTATTTCCCACCATTATTGGACACCTCATAAGTAGTAGAACAATTGACACCAATAGAGCTCAACCCTAAATGCATACAACATGCATCCAGTGATCCAATTTTGGACACACAGATCAAGGGCACTCGACAACAAAGGATCCAACTTTATCTAGTCATCAAAGAAGGGTAGCTACTACACCAAGGCAAGTGGCTCACCCAGGGATGCACACTTAATTTAGTGGTGTGTCAGTGTGCACACTTAATTAAACATTGCGTGTTGTGGATTGAGTGGAACATGCATAATACTAGCATGCGCGCTGTGCGCATGGATAATAATGCCGCGTGTGGAGTGCATAGTATTGATAGAGAACAAAGGAATTTGTTGGTGTGTGCAAAATGTGGGTATATGCTTTCACACGACAATTAGTTAATGGTGTGCACAAAGTACTAGTGTGCGGTGGGGGCGTACTAAAATTTGGCATGGTGCAACGCGTAGAGTAAAATTTTGTTGGCCCTTGACCAAGTTTTGTGGATTCTTGGTCATGTTTGACCTATTTTGGGACTTTGACAGCCTGTCAAAGGAGGAGCGCAAGACAAAGTAAAGATCGTAGGATATCGACCCCTTTTTGGGTCCTTTTTAGGATTTTAGGCCTATTTGATAAAGTATAAATAGATGTATTGGCAATGTAAGGAGATGCATATCTGTGTGATATTAGGCTAAGTGATAAGTATGGATTGTAGATACTTTGTGCATATTATGTGAGACTTGCAGAGATATGTGAAAGTAATTGTAGGAAGGCTTGGTGCTGTACCCTAACTCGAACAAGGAGGATCTGGCGGAGTGTGAACAGATCTCTTGTCTTCCATGGAGTAGGAGTTTTTATGCTATGTGCCTGTAAGAATCTTGACCAAAGATAATAAAGAAGAAGAGTTGGTGGACGTAGCCCGAGGGTGGGGGTGAACCATGTACATGTTGTGTTTCTATGATTTGTGCAATGTGTTGATGTGATTATGTGTTAATGTGCTTAGTGATTTGATATAGATGAATGATCTATTGGTGTTTAGTTCTTAATAACATGGATGGATGTTAGATCTGACTGATATTCATATGCTTAGTGTTGAATATGTTAATACCTAATCTGTTTTGTCATGCTAAGTGCTGTTAGATGTTAGATCTAGTTGGATACTGCGATGCTCTGTAATTAGGGCTTGTATGCACTGTTACTAAGAACTGAATATTGATGAATATTTACTGCTAAGTTCCCTATTAAGTATTACAATCAGAGATCTGTGTCCCATCTAAGGTTGAATACACTGGAGTCCTACAACCACCCCTACCTCTACCTTGGATGAGACTTCATCTACTTCGCAGGTGTTGCTGAAAGGGACGGTAGTTAGGGTTTTGTTGGTGCGTTGTTGTAGCATTGAACCCTAGGTCTACCGCTGTGCCAACAAATGGTTCCATTTTCGGGACATTAAACTATGATTGCTGGGAACTAAGGAAGAAGAAGCTTTGTGCAAAGATCCGATCTAAAATTGTGAAATCTCTGTGCGTAGATCTGTCACCCTAATGTGTAGTACTCTACTTAGTTTGTGAAGCTCTATGCTAAAGAAAAGAAGTATGATCTGAAGAAAAGAGGTAAGATTTGGAAGCTCTATACTCTAATAAAGGTAAGAATAGTAAAAAGTTCTAGATCTGAAATTTTTGTGCTCTGTAGAAGTAATATTAGTGGAAATTTTTGTTTCTAAAATATGGATCTAGGCATGTTTGATAAGATTTATCCTAGCTTGAAAACTAGGGCACTAATAGAAGAAAGAAGGTTTGATATGAGTATATCTAATAATAATAGTGAAAGATATGTTATACCTATGCATAGAAAGAATGTTTGGACTAACAAGTGGATGCAGGATCCTAGAAAGAAATGTTTGCAAGTTAGCTACTATGATCATAGCATGCAGTACAGGAAGAGCTATGAATCATTTAAAAGAAAGAGAGGATTAACCCTCTATTACAGTTGCAGAAAACCAAGACATCTTGCTAAGGAATGCCCTGGGAGAAGACCTAGTTGTCTTTTTTGCAAATCTATCGACCATGAAGTATTAGATTTCCCTAGAATTATTGCTAAGCTTGAAGGAACAAACATGAGACAAGAAAACCCTAAGGTAGATCCAGAAACTAGGATTATGATAGAACCGAAGAAAGAATCAGAGAAAGTATTTCTACATATGAAAGAAACCCTGAATGATCACCAACATATCAATTTATCAGAGGTCTTAAAAAAAAAAGAATGTATTGAAGTAAGAATAGGAGACTTCGACATTGACTGTGTTTTGGATGAAGAAGCACGGGTGAATATCATGACATAAAGAAGTTGGGAAGATATAGGAAGGTCTTCTATGATTCCTTCATTAGGAGGAATAGGAATTTTTAGAGGAAATATGATAAACCTATGTGGAAATCTCACCCATATACCTATTTACCATGTTACTAGGAAAAACTTGGATTGAAAGAGATCATGCCAGAAGGAAAGAGGAAGAAGAAGTCTTAGAGTAGAAGAAGCAAGAGTTAAAATATTTCATGACTAGAAGGATCACACACTTGATTGAAGAACAGGAGAACAGATCGAAGATATTTAACACCAGAGACCCGGATGTCGAAGTTGCAAGAACACTAGAAGACCCACATAATATTGAAGTACCTATTCTAGATAAAGAAGAAGTATCACCCTCAAATCTTAGGAAAGAATATCAACAACGCAAAGTAACTATGCCAAAAGTAGATAAGAATCAAAATGGAAAAAGGAAAACTAAGACGGAGCTCACCAGAGAGAAGGATATAAAACTAAGTAAGAAGAGAGATAAGATTGAAAAGTTACAGAAGGTTCCCAAGGGAACTTCTCACAAGAAAAATTTACAAAATTGGAGCTTCACCGGAATACCAGAACAACGTCACATGGCACTTTTCCATGGTGAAGAAATATAGCCGTTAGAGACAGTATAAGTGTTTGAATGATGTCCCGAATGGGAAGAAAGGAATTAATGGTTGGACAAATTTCCACCAGACCATTGGACCACGTCGTAATGGACAAAACAAAGTTAATGAATGCTTCTCACCCATTGCAAGAAATTCAATACCAAGTATCTATTTCTCCCATCATTCCATGCACTGAGAACACTTTTCCTAACCGTGAATCTGAGCCTGTAGACTCGTTGATTTTACATAGTATACATTCTTCATCGATGATAATGGTGCAATCCTCTCCTTCGACTGCTCGCGGATCCAGACCATCCTGACCATCACCGGAAAAGAGAACCAAGCACAAATACGACCTAGAAAATGTGAAGATAATTCCAACGATATTTCCCGATTACATCCTACCACTGGCTGGCACAGTGAATCGTGATAGTGTGCTAAGATATTTCGAGCACACCATGGTCACTGTGTACCTCTCGAAGGGGATACTCGCAGTTTGAGCAGAGCAGGATAAGATCACAGCATTGAAGTTCAACAAATTCAACCTCAAAGATCACAAGATCTATGGTATGCTCGCCCTATACAAATACCTAACCAAGACAAAGGGAAAGAACTCAAAGATAATTCCCCAGCCATGGAGGATGAACCTCACATAGTCCACTCTGCTGAATGTCATGAAGATCCCACACTTCATACGATACCAGGAAGTCAATGCATGTGTCAAGCTGCTATTTTCGTGTTACCATGGAGGATACTTATGGATAGACCTCCGCATTACAATTGAACCAACACTGATCCACATGATCACCTGACTGAGTATGCAAGGACCCGACCCACAAGAGTTTTATCTAGGAAAATCCGTAGATTGCACGTTGGCACAAAAGATAAAGGATACATATGGTGATGTTGAGAAAGGAACAAGAGGCTACAAGGTAGTTTCCATCTAGAGTGGCGCAGTATTCCTAGAATGTCAACTGATAGATGGAAAGTTAGTAAGGAAGAACCGACCTACGCAGGTCAACAAATTTGTCGTTGACCTCGCAGGGAAGTGCGCGGAAGGCCTACAGATAAACCTAGTGAAGCACCTAGTTAACCAGTTGGAACTAGACTGTCAAGAATCACAGGATCAGGGTTATGAATTTCATTTCAGCTGGCTCCTGATCCTCATTGCATTTGTTTCCTGGGAAATTCCGTAAGGTGCGACCTTCCCAGATATAGATCCGTTTGAACCACTTGCTGCGAAGTTCACTACCCTTTGGTATTCAAGAGATATGAACAAACAATGGCATTCGAATGTTGTGTTTCATACATATTACCTCTAGCTAAAGAGAGCCATCAAATATGAGCCTCACAGGACTCCGAACAACTTACAAAGGTTCCTACCCTTGATGAAGTTCAACGCAGATCGACACTTCATCTACATTACAGTGTGAGTAGATGCACATAAAGAGAAGCTCTAGACATATTATAAACTTACAGAGGAAGACCTTGAGGATATCACTAAGGAATTCTCCCCTGACCTCCTTATCCCCACCAAACCTGTAGAGATATMTGATCTTGACAGCCCATAGGAAACTCATAAAGAACAAAATACACCCAATAAGACTGAGGAGGTCCAAAATTTAAGAAACACCTCAAGAAAGACTGCTTCAGTGTCACCTGACCAAGGGGTTGATGACGAAGTAAAAGATTAACATAATCCAGGTGATGTAACACCACCCAGAGATGAGGTTGACCCCTTGAATAAGAGGAAGGTTAACCTTCTTCCTGGAATAAATCAAAGGACACCATGACCAAGATGCAGACTGTCCTCACCTCTAATGATTTTGAATTCATCATAGAATCCCTGAATGACACATCACTGGAAATTGCGGAGAAACAAGGAGCGAAACAGGAGGAACTGTATGATATAATTGAGGTTGAGCTTCGAGGGGTACAAAAGGCTCTTTGGTCCATTCACACAGTCTCTACTGTGCCCTTGCCATTGGGAGAAAAAGAATTGGGAGATGAGCCAGCCCAACTCCACTGCCTATCAGATGCAATTGAAGCTTGCTCTTGATGAGCACAAGAAGAAAAAAAACAAGACACCCAGGCCTTGAAGCAAGTGCAAGGTGTACTTGTAGAACAACGCAATGCTGTAGAATAAGAAAACATTTCTCTCCAAGTGAAGTTAAATGAAGAAAAAGCAAAGATGCAACAAGGAAAAGAACAGTTGCTCGCAGAGAAACTCGAAGTGAAAGAAGCGGTCAACAAAGCACTTCTCTCTGTGACAGTATTATAAATAAAGGTATAGGACTGAGTCACACAACAAGTAGAGTAGCTTGCAAAAGATATCCAACCACTACAACAACACATAACAGACTTAGAGATACGCACATTGCCCGAGACTTCGCAGGATGTAAGAGATCAAAGAGAAGAAAACGCCCAGAGCGCAATCGAAAGGATAAAGGCCCTTGCCATGGAATGCAAGCTACTGAGTAATCACAGTGCCCAAACATATGAAAAACTCACTGAGAACCTAGAATTGTAGGCACTAGAGTCACAAATGTAGGAAGAAAAGAAGAAAGCAGAGAAAATACAGGCGCAGTTGAAGCCCCTGTTAGCTGTGGAAATAATGAAGCGATCCCAAGAGCAACACTTCTCCCAAAAACATATCCATACTATCCAGAGAAGAGTTATGGAAGTAACTTAGAGGCTCCAACCTATACAAGATAAGGCTTACCAATTGTTCACAGAGGTCGAAGGCCGAGGAGAAGAACTGGAGCAGGTTGTCACTATAGCTGAACAACGCCTGGAGGGACCTGTCAATGATGCAGTCATCCAAGAGTTCGCTAAATAGGAGGTTGTGGCACAACAAAAAGTCGAAGAAAAAATACCCAGATTAGAGTGACTTGGGACGAGTCACAGGTGAGTGTTGGGGGTTTGTTGTCCCTTGAACAAGTTTTGTGGATTCTTGGTCATGTTTGACCTATTTTGGGAATTCGACAACCTATCAAAGGAGGAGCGCAAGATGAAGCAGATATTGTGGGATATCGACCCCTTTTTGGGTCCTTTTTGGGATTTGGGATTATGTAATGGGTATGGGGATGTCGATCCATGGGTTTACCCATGTTTAGGCCTATTTTGTAAAGTATAAATAGATGTCCAGACAATGTAAGGAGAGGCATATCTGTGTGATATTAGGCTAAGTGCTAAGTATGGATTGTAGATACTTTGTGCATACTATGTGAGACTTGCAGAGCTACGTGAAAGTAATTATAAGAAGGCTTGCTGCTGTATCCTAACTCAAAGAAGGAGGATCTGGTGGAGTGCACGCAGATCTCATGTCTTCTAAGGAGTAGAATTTTTGATGCTATGTGCCTGTAAGAAGCTTGACCGAAGATAATAAATAAGAAGAGTTGGTGGACGTAGCCCCATGGTGGGGGTGAACCACATACATGTTGTGTTTCTATGCTTTGTGCAATGTGTTGATGTGCTTATATGTTAATGTGCTTAATGATTTGATATAGATGAATGATCTATCCGTGCTTAGTGCTTAATAACATGGATGTATTTTAGATCTGACTGATACACATATGCTTAGTGATGAATCTATTAAGACCTGATTTGTTTCGTCATGCTAAGTGTTGTTAGATGCTAGATCTGGTTGGATACTGGGATGCTCTATAATTAGGGCTTGTTTGCGTTGTTACTAAGAACTGAATATTGATAAATATTTACTTCTAAGTGCTATGTTAAGTATTACAATCAAAGATCTATGTCCTAGCTAAGGTTGCAAACACTGGAGTCTTGCAACCACCCTTGCCTGTACCTTGGGTGAGACTTCATCTGCTTCACAGGTGTTGTCGAAAGGGTCTATAGTTAGGTTTTTTTTGGTGTGTTGTGGAAGAATTGAACCCTGGGTCTGCCCCTGTGCCAATAAATTCACACAAAATATTAGCACGCAACAAAAAAAAATTCATGCAAAAAATTTTGTGCGGTGGATATTGGCACGCGACACAAAATTAGTGCACACTAATTATTGGTGCAATAGAGAAGTGATCCACATTGGTTATAGGTGCGCAAAGCATGCAATACCTTATGGTGTTGTTGCGCATAGTAAATATGGGTTTATAGGTTCAAATTTTTGCACATGAAGTCGTTGGATGGTGTACAACAACAAAAAACTAGTGAATTTTTGCGACATTTTATACTGTTTGAAGGTCATCTTTTTGCAGTGCGTTTTTGAGGCCCTAAACATCGTTTTTAGCTACTCAAAAACCTCGAGAACAAAGTGTGTGCCAAGGTACACTTTGTCTCTGAATCTCAAATAAAATGTCCCAGAGAGAGCTTTCTAATGGTGTAAATCGTTCGTCAAACGAAGCTTTTATGAGGAAGTTACAGGACAAACAATGGAGGGTAAATTTTAAGACCCAACTAACTTCGAAGGGCCATATATTTATGCTCTGGAATCAGATTGAGGTGTAGGAGTATTCTATGGAAATATATTGAACCATAGAAGGCATTCCTAGAGCTGAATTAAAATTCTGGGCATGTTGAAAATGTTTAATATGGCAAAGAAGGTACTTGTAGAATTCTAGACCAAAAGCACTAATTGGCCTAGAACTTCAGTAGGATGTAACTAGCAGCCCAGAACCCAAAAAGAGGTAAAACTTGGGAAAACTATCCAAAATAGGTATATGAAAAAACCCAATTGAGATCCTACCAAAACTCCAATGTATTAGGTGCAAAAATGCATAATTACAACACAGATTTGCACTAAGTTGAAATGTGAACAGAAAAATTAATGGACAATTTTCAAATGACCATAACGTTCTGCTCAAGACTCAGAATTGAGAAAGGGATCATTTTAGAAAGGTATTGGATAGAGGAGTCTAATTATCCACCCATAAAATTTATTTGGGCAACTAATTTTCACAAGAGATCAAAAGAAGGAATTATGATGCATCATTGGAACAAAATTGTACATAATTTCATAAAGTTGTTAAATTATTTAGCCTAACAAATTTTGTTGGTTGCACATTTTTTCAGAGTTAAAAACTTTTAGTTCTTAAGAGGTGAGAAGGTTGAAATTTAGTTAAATATAAGCATAGGTACTCAGGGAAAGAGTTTTATGACAAAATCTTTCATAAGATTATCAAAATCCAAGACTACAAAATGTTAAGGTATGAATTTGGGTGCAGTCATAAAGTCTTGGGAAGCCACTACAAGAAGTGCACTCAAGTTAGTCAAGTACTCAATGTAACCTGGGCAAAGGAATAGATCATGTAGTGAATGAAATAGTGAAAGTACATTCACTCCCAAAGAAACCAGTATACAGATTAAGAAATACATTGGAGTAATATCTATTATAAAAGGAATTGACTATCCGAATCATAGTAATCAGATAAAGAAAGAGGGTTCATGCATATATGGATAAAGAGTGCATCAATATGGAATGATGGAAGTGGATTATGCAAGGCAGGTTGAAATCAGATTGGTTAAGAAATGAGAAAGTAATAGTCATCAAGAAAATTGAAGTGCTGATATGATTCGATAAGGAAGGGATAAATCAAGTACCTCAAGAAGGAAGTTGGTGTTAACTATCCAAGGTTACTAAAAAAACATGACTGGAAATATAATTGGGTCATGTAGGAGTTGGATCATAGGGATCCAAATAATAGTGAATGGTGAAAATTAATATTAGCATAATATGTAGTTGCAAGTCCATGAACATCCTAGGATAATGGAAGAATAAATCACGAGGTAGATATCAAGCTAATGGGAATGCAAGACAACACTCCAAGAGGGAAATAAATAATAGTAGAGGGTTGTTGATGCATTCCAAAGGTATTGAAGATATTTCCACAATAGCATGGAGATGTCAAAGCCAAAAAGACTTAAAAGTGAAATGAATCTCTGTATAGAGTTAGTAAAGAACCATGAAGAAGAAAATGGTTCTATGCAGGGTTTTGAATGAAAAAGATATGGTTCCTGAGAAGAATCCATCTCAAGTGGCATAAAACCATGAGTGACATTTCTAGGGGGTGGAAGTATCACTTGAAATTATTATGGTAAATTAAAAGAAATATTACTTACTTTTAATTAACTCTATGCAGCTAGAGAAGGAGGCATATGTGAATCCTTACAATGTGATATAGATTGGCTATGCAAGCCAAGTTTGAGGCTAGTTGGAAAGGAGAAGAGAAGAGTGCAAGAAAACTCAAATACTAAAGTATTCAGTCAAGAAAGGGTTATAGTAGTTCATTCCGAAAAGTAAATGGATGTTGAAGATCCAAATTCTATAAGACAACATGATTGGAATTATAATTCATCCAAGTATGAGTTGGGATAGATGGATCCAAGAAATAAATAAAAGTTTAAGGTTAATATGAATTTAGTATTTGGAAGGAAAAGAAAAGGCATCCAAGAGTGATTTGGCTAGAAAGTGCTTCGGTCAGAAATAATCATGCACAATGGTTACAATGAAGAACAAATGAAGATTCATTAATCCATAAGAATTGAATACTTCTAGGATAAACAAGGAAAAGTGATATAGGGAGAAAGAAGTTGTTGCAATTACTCTAGAAACAAGTATGTTATGGCTTGCTGGGACAACCATAAAGTGAGAATGCTTGCATGTTTGCAAGTGTTGTTGATAATGTTGCTGCATATGGAATGAAACAACATAAAGTTGGAATGTTGATTATAGGAATGATAAAGAGGCATGAGAGATTCTACTATCATCAACTAATCATGTCGCATTAAATTTGTTTAATGGAAGCTATGTAGGTAAGTATTTCTCTTTAGAAATTATGTTGCATAATTGCCAAAGGGAATTTAAGGTAAGAATTTCCCTAGATTGAATTTTTATAATACGCAATATGGTATGGTTTAAGTGCATTAAAAGGAATAAGTTACCACTAGGTGTGGTAAAGGCTAGAGGCTCATTATAGTTATCAAAGATTTTTAGCATTTGAATGCACACACTGACATAGTAGCATGTCATGTTAATTTGGTTATGAGGTAATAATCAAAGAAATAAAAGATGATAACTTATTATAGGAATGATGCTAGGAAAGCTAGTCATGTATGAGACCAAGACATGGTTGGATATGGAAAGGTATGGATATAGAAAGGTTATGTACTGCACAAATACCCAATGAGATTCCTACCTTTAAATAAAATTTGGACTGCAACATTTTTGCTAACACTAATGAACACCGTAGAATTGTATTCTTGGTGTAGTGTTTGGGTCAAAAAGGAAGGCATCCAAGCAATTGCAAAGACAATGGGAAGTGTGTGGAGAATGTGTCAAGACATTGGCCAGATTGACAATTTATGAATGGTGAGATACATGACTTATATAAATATCATTATGAAAATCAATGCAAAGGTGCATTGAATAAATAGGCATTGAGAGTTGCACTCATGTCTTGTAAGTGGCAGAGTTGCACTCATACATGATAGAATTGTATACTTAAATGCAATTTCTGAATGCATTTTGTGAGTACATGTATATATGTTTCTAAATGGAAATAATTATACTAATGACATGAATTTTTCTAACTCATGGAGATGAGAACATTTCAATAACTGTTAGACATTGAAATAGGAAAGTTGCAAGTCAGGTAGTCACATGAATAGTGACTACAGAAAATTTTCTGTTCAGAAAATTGAAATAATGAACTTACTATTATTAATTGTGAACAAGCATATGCATAGAATGATGAGTCATTCTATCTAATAAATTGTTTGGTAATTGTCATTGGATTTCTAGGTGTAGGCAATTCTAAGATCACTGCATAATGTTTTTGTACATATTGCAATTAAAATATGATGTACATGAAATACTGATAATTTGTTGGCTAAATGTAATATAGAATCATCACAGGAAAAATGGTATTCAACATGGTGTTTACTGAAAGATAGAAGGAATACTTCATCCTATTATTGCAACAACAATAAAAAATAAATATGAAACATAATATTTGTTACATGTATGAACTAACTG
>SNQJ01S0022936.1:87998-106464 GCA_010110895.2 Picea sitchensis | reverse complement strand
GAGTTATGAACATAAAGCAGATAACATAAAGAATAGCAATCACACACAACATTCACTCACAAGTATGAGACACAGATTTTTCAAGAGGAAACCCAACCAGGGAAAAAACCTCGTCTTCTTAGGATGTTAAGCAAGCTCCAACTACGTTACATATTATCTTTTATGAGAACCAACTCATAGAGGCTACAACCTCTGATTACCAACACCAACTGGCTGAGAGCACCAACTCCCACTGAATCCCAGCACCCACTGGGTGGAAGCACCGACCTCCTTTTTTTTTTTTTACTTCAGCACCAACTGAGTGAAGGCACCAACCTTCAGATTCCTTTCTGTTGATCTACTCTGCATTCTTCACTGTCTCTGATCTACTGCTCTGCTTCACTATCCTCTGCAGCCCATTCTCAGCTTCTTCTCCTGTCACACAGATTCTCCTCTTCCTTTTCTCACATTCAGAGCTCTCTCTCTCTCTCACTTCAACGACAGCCTACCATCTCTGTTTCAATGCATTATATTGTTTTTGCACATGCAGAGATTTTCCTTTCTTTTCTCAACTCCAACTGCAGTTTCCTTTTTTTCATCCTTTCTTCTGCTTTTCACATGCCATCATTCTCCCTGATTTTCTGAACTGGCTCTTTGCATGCCTCCTCTACGCATGCCACATCATGCAACGCTGTGCTCTTTCTGTCTTAACAGACAGTATAATTTTAGACTGAAAGTCCTTCCACCGTCCAAAGTGATTAGAGAAACCCAACTGCCAAAATCTTCCAGACTTGTCAATGCAGATGAAAGACCCCCGCAAAACCCTGGATTTAGACCATTCTCTTCGTAACTCAGAATATCCTACTCTTCTTGGGTTTGCATTAGACCCAGGGATAACAGTGATCACTGGCCTGGCAATGTTAAGCTCTGTTGGTTGTGCATTATATACATTTGATGTTGGCCACAACAATCGCATTGTGAATGGCATCGTTCGTGTGTTTCTTGGAAAAATCGATTGGTAACCCAAGGCAACTTTTTAATGGTTTCTTGATGTTGCTGCTAGTCATGGTCATGGCTAAGGGAGAGCCAACGGGCAATAGATGTATCCTTATTGATTTTGTCATCAAGGATCCCCATGGGCGAAGGTTGAACTAGAATGCCAATTGGGTCGTCTCACGGAGCTCAGAGTTCTTTCCCTAAGATCAAAGTTGTTGAACGGTCCTATGCCTTCAGACCTTGCAAATGCCAAGGATTCGAGAAGCATATATCTTCAGCATAACGTGCTTTCTGGGCCATTGCCTCTGTTTCTGTCTCAATGGGGGCGCTTGAATCGACTGGATCTTTCCTTCAACCATTTCAGTGGGTTTATTCCTTTTTTCTTGAATAACCTAACGCATCTTAGCTTGTAGAACAATTCGCTGAGTGGAACCCAATCTCAACATCCCCACGTGCTCCATAACCACAGATTCCTAACGCATCTTAGCTTGTAGAACAATTCGCTGAGTGGAACCCAATCTCAACATCCCCATGTACTCCATAACCACAGATTGCCATCAATGACAACCTTGACAGTCTGCGTCATCTCTGCTATAGCCATATTTCCAACAATATTATATTTTGGGAAAAGTTGAATTCCTTATGAAAATTAAATTGATTTCTAAAAAGATATTTTTTTTATATAATGTTTCTCATGATAACTGCATGGGTGTGATGAAGATGAGATAATATTGATTAAAGGTGGAATGCTAGGAAAGAACAACTATTGTCGATGAAACTAAATCCCTACAATTGTAGAACCTTAGTGGGGTTCTGGTAATGGGTTAGCACTCTCCTTGTGTGTGAAAGCCTTGGCAAGATGGATCACTGAAGGATTGCGTAACAATGAAGGGATGCTCGAGACTGGAAGGGTGAGTGAAACAAGGAGGAGGAAACCCAAGGATTCTTATGGCATGGTAGCTGCCATAAGGAGGGTGTGTTGAATGGAACAATGAGATGAATTATTCCCAGAAGAAGCTCTATGTAATAGAGCAATTGACTTCCAATTGCAGTATGAAAACCATAATTGGTGCTGGAAAGTAGAGCACTATATGGATAACAAACTTCCAATAGCTAAATATTGGATATTTTTAAAGAATTTGAATGGTACATGGTATATAATGCACTTAGGACAATGCATAAATAAGGGGAGGGGATTGTAACACCCGTAGGATGAAACCTAAATTGTAAATGAAAATGTACTTAAGCTAGTGAGTTGTTTGATATCATTTTTTTATGCACCTTCAATGGCATAATGTGCACATGTACTACGCACTAAAATGATGAAGTTTTCACATTCCAGGATACCGCACACAAAGAACTAAGTGTGCGCAAATTTGAGGCCATAGAGCCTTTGTGTATATGTTGTGTTTTATAGGAGGGTGAGCTAGTTTATTATAAGACAAAGGGCTTATGTGATGATTAGGCCAGAGAGCCTAGATGCTAAAGGCCAGTGAGCCTATTTTTGTATATGTAAATATTCATATCATTAATATAATACATTGTTGCTTGTAGACTGACCACGATACATAAGTATGGGGGACTAAACTCCATAGTTGGGGAAAGGGGGGGATAAAATTTAAGGATAAGGGGCTAAGCGAGGGATCTTGTGCCAAAAATGAATATTATATTCATATTCCTTAAAGTATGAAGTATGGATAATTATTTTATCCTAAGTTCTAAAGATCGGGGAAAGTGGACCAAGTTAGCCCTCAACATGACAAGTGTCATGTTGGGAACATGAATACATATATTTTGGACTTAGTTCATTTTCCCATTCATTCATTCCATCATCATTCATTCACTGACCGAGTTGTCCTCTCTACCTTTCTGTTACTATCACTATCACTGTACCTGTACCCATACCCATACTCGTACTAGTACCCGTGCCTGTACCTAGTTAGATTGGGAGATGGATTGAAGAAGAGGGATGTCAGGCCTGTGGGAGATTGAATAGGTGGGTTCTTAGGCCCGTGAGAAAATCTCTCTAGGTGAGAGAATTGATGGGAATTGATTCCCCAATGTGCTAAACTATAGCTACATGGCTTTAAGACTTCCTATCTGGCATGTTGCTGAATCCCTGGAAGGGAAGTGGGGAAGTTGAGGGACTGTTGAGCAGAGAAGGGGAACACTTCCTGGGGTGGGACATGCATATGGGGAATGTGGTACTGTAGGTTGTTAGTTTGAGTCGACACCTGTGATATAGTCTTTACCATTGTCTGAGGTACATCAACCTGGTTAGGAACCCCTTTACTTGGGTGAAGTTTAGTCCCATCTTGAGGGTGACCCACCGCTGAGAGTGATGAGCAACGTGGTCTAAGGTTGGGTGGTTCATGGAAGGTCTACACGCAGTTGGTGATATTCTTACGAAGAATAGTGTCAATTTTGTGTTAATTTATATGATGCATTATTATTTATGTGTTTATTTTTATGGGTTTTTCCTATGTGTGGTTTATACGTGTCTTTATATTTATGGGTATTCCTGTCTATGCTGCATGTATATGTTTATTGTTATTTCTGTATGAATCTTTTCATTTACAAAATGTATTTGTCTATTTTAAGTTTTATATGTAAAGCTCTGCAAGAGTTTCTGTGTGTATATGTTTTAATTTTCATACAATTCATTTTTTTTTACGTGGCATAGCCCAGTTGGATGTTGGGGATATTACACCAAGACAATCAGGTGGTGTGTTCTCCCTAAAAAATCTCTGCTAAGCTGTGGAATTTTCCTTCTAACTCTTCCCCTTTTTTCTCTAGCTTGAGCATCTTTCCATGTGAGCTCTTATACCCTTTGTGCTGTGATATGCTCCTTGAGAGACTTTGTGCTCTCAGTATGGTCCTGAGACATTCTTGTATTTTCCTTCTCTAGTTAAACAATTATTTGTAATGATTTCTCTTAGAGGGGTTATAACTGGGTTTACCTAGCCTGCTTGTTATTCTATGCAGTCTTCAGCTCTGCCTGTGGGGTCTTCATTTCCTGCGGGCCCTTCAATCTCTCTGTAATGCTCATGGAATTTTTTCGTTGCTTCAACTCATGGATTGCAGTGATTATTAAATATTCTTGTTGGTCTAATTGTTGGACCCTATCATATTATTCCAACATCATCCTTAGTTGCATGATCCTGTCAAACAATTGTGTGACCCCTTTTCATCTTCTTTCTCCATCATTTCCACTTGCAGGGATTCCTATTGTTCCCTTTCATCCATAAATTCAGAGGAGTAGTTGGGGTTAATTTTTCTTTAATATTCTCTATATCCTTCTTGTAGTCCTCGAGCATCTGTGCGATGATTTGGATTTGTTCTTCCACATTTCTCATGGCTACCTGCGCATTGTATGGAATTATTGTGAAGACTTCCTTCAACTTCTGCTCTAAATTATCTGCGCGTTGTTTCTCTTGTTTCATCTCTATCTTTACCTGATCGACAACCAGTTCTAGGGAATCCTTGCCATTTTTTGTTATCTTCAATTCTATCATGTCTATCATTTCTCATGATTGCACTTCCTATGAGACACTGACTTGAAGTTTGTACAATGCCTTTGTTGGTATTTTTTCCAATACCAACTGTACCTACACCAAATATTTGAGTAGTTTCTGAGCTATGGCCTCATCCATATGCAACATCTCTATTGTTATTTGGAAGCTTGGACTTTCTTGCACTATGTTCTAGATGGTTTCTTCCTCATTCTATACGTTCCTTTCTACTGCTTCTGTCATTGGGGGGATCAGTTTCGTTCCCCTTTCGTGCCTTTGCAATGCTTGGATTCACTCTAAGACCTGTTGTTGTGGTGGGAAATCCCCCTACGGACTAGCATTTAGGGTTATATTATGCATGCAAATAAGACCAAAAGAACCCTACTTTCTACCGTCGTCCCAGATTTAATACCCATTTCTTTCAAGAAAATACATGGTTACACGAACATACCTTGTTCCAGACGTTTGATGTCAATCCTTCTTCAATCTTGATCGTTTGTTGGCAACTATCCTCTCAAGATTGTCCTGCGTACAAAACAAGCAACAAACTCTACATGCATTTGTACTACAGATTAATGGGTTAGAGATTCAAACATATATTCACTAAACTATGAAGAACTCATATAGTGGGACGGGAAAATCATTTCCTTATTATTAACTTTAATGAATCAACTTACAATGTTGAGATCTACCACTACTCTGTGAACCTGATCCTGGGCTCCTCTTCAAATGTCCTCCAACTCCTTTTCTTTGTATCTCTCTTTGCACAAGGATGGATTAAGGGTTGGGACAATGGGAATGTGCAATTGGGTAGAGTTTCTTTACTCTTATTCTCCTCCTCCAAATAGGACCCCTAACCCTTCTTTTATAGGCTAGAAGAAGATAGGTATTTGGGCAAACCCTCGGCCATGCATGGCCGAAAGGTTCAGTTAACTCACCCAAAGATGTGTGTTCCGTCGAAAAATTTCCTTTTTTGTTCTTTTGTAGGTCCACGTGGGCTGTTTTAGGTCAGCTAGTGTGTACACATGTTTAGTAATGGAGTAGGGCGCGTGGGCCCTTATAAAAGAAGTTTTTTAAAGAGTTGTTTAGTAGTGCTTTGGCAAAGAAGGGATCTGAGATGGCCTGATGCCAGGTAAGCATGTATGGTGAAAATTAGGGTTATAAAAGATGCCCCCTAATGTGTGAGGTTAGAAGAGCATCTAATGGCCTAAATACATTACCAATATTTACTAATGTGTCGAACAAGTGAGCCTAGGAACGAGCAACCGGGAGGCATCGTCTGCAAAATAACAAATGTCTCACCGAGGCGGGAATACCCATGCTCGGGATAAAATAAAATCATGGCTACCAATCAAATACACTGTAGATCCATGTTAAATAACTATATAAAGTGTAGCCGCAAAAAATACACAATGGAGCTACATATTGAAATAAAAAAGATATACATAGAGAGTATCCATCTTCTAGAAGCTTATATGGCCTGATGGTTGGAGATGAGGACTTTAGAGCTCGAGAAACAACTTAAAAATATTCAAAACTTGGGTAGGAGTGTAATATGAGTGTACGAATTCACTACCCAGAGGTCTTCGACGGCTCATCGATCATGGACTAGATAATCTTGATGATCAGACTGAAGGCTTCATTGATTTCAAACAAAGACTTGATTGGATGTTCAGGATGGACGGGTATGAGGACAAGAGAAAAATTGTAGAGGGGATGACTCAGGCTTGGTAGAAACTTCCCTTGGACAACAACACGACAAATAATGAGACTTAGGCAGCATGGTAGTAATCATAAGTTTACGAAGCAGGAGGCAACACAAAATCTCCATATGTTTGGAAGAATAACCAAACGGAGGAGGACACAAATCTATGTAGAAAGAACAACTTCCTAAGGTTGTATTACATCCCATAGATTGACGAACAAACAGACATATGTGCTTTATCCAAGGGTGACTCATTATGCTGCCAATAAAGAAAATACTTTTCCCTTCCTCTTTTTGAGGTATATTTGATTTTTTTGTCTTTTTCAATAATTTTGGAAAAAGGAATAAAGGAATGTTACGTTACAATGAAGGAATGAGTGTTACAAACATACAAGTTCAAGGCGCAAGGACAAGATTGATGTTTAGAATAATGATACTCGGGAAAAATCCTCTAGGGGCCAAGGGTGTTAAGACGCAGAAGCAAAGTGCTACAAGGTTGGCGTATAAGGTATGCAAACGCGGTTAACAAAACACACAATAGTAACATCCTTCGATGTAATTTTAACGAGCCCAGAGAAGGTAAGCTCGGTGGTTTTTCATATTTAGAGAGTCTGAAAAAACATAAGAGGAGACTCCATTGGGGTACCCTTTTTGAAGATAGTCTAGTCAGTTCGAAAAAGGGGTAAACTAGCACCGACAAGATGTCTATTCAAAACCATTTTAACGAGTGTGATAAGGACAAGATCACTCGACCATTTTTTCATTTTTAAGGAGTCTGAAAAAAGATTAACTATGGACTCTGTCAAGAATGTTCTTCTGGACCAATTTAATGAGTGTGAAAGAATAAGGTCACTCGATGATCTTTTCAATTTTAGGGAGTTTGAAAAGAGCTTAACTATGGACTCTAAGGGGGCTCCTTTTTTGTAAGTTTAGTCCTTCAGGCCCGAAAAAGGGTAAAATTATACCTGAGGGTACTCTTCTAGAGAACTGAATTTCCATAGAGTATACCTTTGTTCATACAATTGACTGTCCAGATCGAAAATAAGGTAAACTACCACCGGACAGACGTGCCTTCAAATTTCAGTTTAACGAGTGTGAAAGGCAACAAGATCGCTCGGTAATCTTTTCATGTTTAGAGGGTCTGAAAAGGGCTTAAAAGAAGACCTGTAGAGGTTACTTTTCTTAGTTAATCCGGACGAGATCGAAAAGAATAAATGCAGTCTCACTGGATGTTGCTTTTGGATCTCAAAGCGATCTTGAAAAACAACAAAGTTAGCTCATGATTGACACTTTGTGGGTTGATGCCGGGTATCTCCTCGGGGGAGCAGTATGCTCCAACGAAAAAATTGTCTACGACGCTAGGGGTTCTAGAGATATTTATCGGTATGGTTTCAGTGATGGTTTCCATACTACCCTTAGCATAGACCTCATGTGTGTCTAAGGGATTAATAGGACAAGACCTATCTCTAGTCATAGTCAAGGTGAATTCTCTGGCTTCGATTCTGCTTAACTCTAGGAGGAAGTATGATCTGTGATGAATATCTTCCCAGGGTTTGTCCAGACTAATCATTTCTTCAATTACAGATTCATCAGAGGGCAAGACTAAGTCTAATGAATTGGTGTCAGTGAGAGAACCCTGAGCCCAAATAGGCTCTAGAAGTGGATCAAACTCTTGTGCAGGAGTTGGATCAGTGTTGGCTGAAGCTTGCTGGACTAGAGAGTATGCTACTTTAGCTGCGGACAAGGGCATGGATGTGCTCGGGTGACCTGTCCCATCCATTGTGGTTGATGGGGAAGGAAGTATCCACGAATCGTCGAAGTAAGTCATGCAGAATGACAAAACTTGAAAAATATCAACCTTATGGTGATTGGATATAAATTTGATATCGCCTTGAGGGGGCGGGTAATCAAAGGTACCCATCAAATATGGGCACAAACCAACCCCTACGTTGACTACACCTAGTTGAGGATTATCAATCATCAGGTCCGTGGATTCCCCCACTGACACGTTAGGTCTGGAGAAAGACAATTGATTGATGGTCACTATCCGGCCCTCGTGTGGAAACAACAAGAACTGGAAAACTGTAGCAACCACAACTTGCATGGCATAAGTCCAACTCCTCCCTAACAAGAGGTTATAGTCAAGGGGCGCATCGACTACCTCGACCTTGACACATACGGTCTTCCCTCCTAACTGCATGGGGAAAGAGGGAATGATACCATGTGGTCTAAATGAACGACCATCGAAAGCAGTAAGGAGAGTAGGTGACGAAGACAGAATGGGATAGCCAATGGCGTTCCAACATGCCAACGAAATAATGCATGTTGAGGTGCCCTCATCAACCACCATGCATAATATATTCCGAGTAAATGTTTTCGTGGGATAAGCCACTACTATCTGAAATGCGACATGGTAAGGCATATGAGGTTTTAAGTTGGTTGTATCCAGCATGATTGTACTCAAATTACAAGTCTCGGTAGATCCTAAATAAGTTAACAAGACTTTCCTCTAGGAAGGGAAGCTTTGGAGGACCTCCAAAGTAGACATCGCACAAGGGGTTTGTGATAAATATTCCACCACATAATATTTCTAGGTGGCCCTTGCATTTGGGTTGTGAGAAGTGTTTTTGAACATGCCTTTGGGGATGCGTGTCATTGTTTCACCCAACTTCTTCTCAATCTGTAGAGAAAGAGATGGGAGTTCAGATTCTTTTCCCTTCTCAGAAGTGCTTGGTTTACTATAGTCATACGCTCTAGTCGATATAAAAGAATCACTCTTCACCATATATACATTCACGGATCCGAGGTTGTTCAAAGACAGAGAGGGTCCTTGGCTACCCCCTTCCGTGCTCGCAAAGGCTTGTGTTAGATTTTTCCCATGTTGAAATGGATTGGTTAACACAACATGTTGTTGCTATGTCACAAACTTTTGGGCTTCTACAAGATGAGGACATAAATGGGTCGGGTGGTCTTCCACGCACAAGTTGCATGGATACCACGCCTTCCATTTCTCAGTGTTGTCCCTACCAACATTATCGGTAGGTTTCTTATCCCCCTTACTCTTCTTTCATTATTTTTTCTTTCCTTCAGGCTGTTGGGTGGCCTTTGGATTAGTCGATTGCACTGTGTGTACATCCGATGTTTTGGTAGGGGGTGCAGCCAAAGTAGTAGTTTGGTTGGCCATTGTGTGTTGTATAGAGAACTACTGCAACTGCTTCGTCAATTTCTTAGCGGGATTTGTTTGTGCTGAACCAACAATACCATCAACATGTGGTCTAGCTCTCTGTCTGGTGTTATCAAGTATTGAGTGTGGTGCATCTAGCAAGATATCATATAATAAACTAGACTGAGAATAGATTAGCTCAAGTTGTTGAGCTCTCACGATGGGGTCTTCTTAGGAAAATACTCCCGACATTGCGATGTCTTTGGACAAATGTGGGACCAAAGACTTAAGGAACCACTCAAGCAGGAATGATGGTGGGACTGGTACCTTAATTAAACTCTTTCGGCATCTCTATTCTCGAATGTGATCCGAGATATGGTCCACTTTTGTTTGTGAGAAATTGGCCAACAATTCGGTGCCAATGTCATATCTCACAGGTAACTGGAAATGGTTTAGGAAAGCCATCGCCAGTTCACCGAAGGAAGAGTATCTTGAGCGATCGAGCTCAATGTACCATTTCGTGACACTCCCAATGAGAGTACGTTGAAATAATCACAATTGTACGGAGTCATGTTTCAACGAGTTTGATGAGCACCAAAGATGGAAGGTAGTCACATGATCTCCTGGATCTTTGTTAGGCTTGGCTTCGAACTTTGGGATGTCTGAAGGCAACTTCGTCGGCATAGAAGGCCAATGTAGATCGTGATAGATAAGGTCATTCAACAACCTTGTCAAGTCTGGAAAATGAAAGGTTTCCAGGAAGGGTAGTTTGGGTTGTTGGTGATAACCTGGGAAAAATGGTCCTGGAGTTTGACTAGCACTAGGTTGCCAGGAAAAGTTTGGCTGCTGACCTAGGTTCTGGTAAGCATGTATGGTGAAAATTAGGGTTATAACACCTTCCTGATATCGACCAAATCATTTTGCATCCTTCCTCTTTGGTTCTCAGCCTCTTCAAACTCCTCTGCTGCATGATCATGTACTCTCTTTGTGACAAGATTGACATCATCCTTGATGATTGTATACTCTAGGATTCTGTTTATGGGCCTTGGCCTTCTTGCATGACCCAACTGCATGTATAATTTATCATTTGGGTGGCTTTGTTTCTTGTGGAGTATCTCCTGAAGGGGTTTCCTACGTTTTTGTGTCCCCCCTTCCCTGTTCTTCCTGTGTTGGGAAAGTTTCCTTCTTTCCTTTGTGTGCATCCTTCTTTGGGGCAATTCCCTTCTTCTGTTGCACTAGATTTTGGTTGGGATTTCCCTACTATGTTGGTTTCTTAGGTGTAGTGTTGTCTTTCGTAGGTGTCTTGGATGACTCTTCTTCCACTTATTTTCCCATGGGAATGTCCTTGGTGATGACTGGGATCCTCCATTCATCCTGGTAGTCTCTCATTGTCATCTCAACTTCTTTTGCATTGACGTTGAATCGAATTTGCATCCATTCTTTCATTGGATCCCTGGGATCTTGGATCCACATGTTGTGCCTCATGGCCCTAAATTTGGCTATTCCTTGATATTGCGTGACCACTTCTGGAGTTATCCTCCATGTGTTGGCTATGCTTTCTTAGATGTCACTGAGATACGAAGAAAAGGTGTTAGCATTGCCACTTCTTCTCTTGGTGCCCGAAGTGCTTCCCATTGACATGTATCGCACCACATGACAACGACCTACTCTATCAAAACAATAGGATTAGGGAGGCTCTCTCCACCCAATTAGGGCTATCAGGGTCAACAACCATGTTAGGGTCCGAACTCGCACATAGGTAGAACAATATATTCAGATGTAATAAAGGTCAACATTAATAAGGCCTTGCAACAAAATAAAATAAGTCAAATCTAAGAAGACCTAATAGAAGCTTCTGCTTCTAAAAGGATCTTCCTCTAGATGCTTCTTTTGATAGACATATTTAGTATAAATAGGAGTCGAGGGTATGCGAACCCTAGCTTGGATATTATTGTAATAGAGATATGCTCGACTAGAGGTTGCCCCCTCGAAGAGGTTAGTGAACATTCCTCTCAGAATCAAAAGTGTTATTTCTGTTGTTATTCTTATATCATTTCAGTGTTATTGTGGTGATTGTTCTAGTTACATTGTTGTTATTCTGCCATTTCTAGCATTTTATTTCTGTTCTGCATACTTTTTATATTTGGTATATTACAAGTGGTATCAGAGCACTTTCCTCGGAAGAAATTGTGGGTTAAGTTTTTTTCAGGGTAGAGACATATTCCGACGTATTTAAGCCATAAAGATATGTCATTACATGCATAAACCCACGCTTGAGAGATTCATACACGCAAAAAATACAAGTGGTACTTAAGCGCACATCTGTTGGCCACCCTTGTAAAACCTGTTGGTACCCCTTTGAGTGGTAGTGCATCAGACAACACCTACATACAAATTGACCTAGATTCCCTGAATCCCTATTTAGATAAACCGATCGACCGCCTGACTGCTATAGTTCCACCGAGAACAACACTCAGGAAGATACTCTCTAGTACCTGGGTAGTCGGGTAGTACAGCTAAGGGCACGGTCTAGCCTCCTTAGTTAGTGCCCTGATATATTGGGACGAGTACTACTGTTGGACCCCGCGCGTATATCAGAGAGCTATAGCATAGGGCAAACCCTTGTCTATAGAACCCTTGAATACCTAACCCTTGGGGATAAAAACATACAAGATCTATTGCCATGCAACTGTGTTTGGGTTTCCAAACCATTACACATTTATTCCTGGTTAAGAATTTGGGCATTTCATCAATGCAGTATTCTTTAGACTGGAGTATAAATCCGGAGGTGTAATAAGAAAAAAAAAAAAAAAAGTCTGGAATTTTTTGTACCATTATTTGAGATCTATTCCATTGGGTTCATCTCTTCTCCCTTATCACATTCATACATATCAATTTTTTTTTATCTGACCCACCCCATTTCGCTTCCCTCATCATCATGTCGACCCATACCTGTAGCCAAGACTTGGAAGCTCGCTTCAATACCTTGCGATCTAATTTCATCGAGACCCAACAAGAAGTGAAACAACTCAGTGCCAATGTTTCCACCATCAATACAACCATGCAGTCCTCAATGAAGGAAATCAAAAAATACCTGACTACCCATATTGAATCTGTCGTTTCGATTCTCTGCACCAAGATGCATAACCCTACAAATAACCCTTTATCTGACCCACCTCCACATACTGAAGCTAAAAATTCCTCTCATTCCCATAACTTTCAGCACCATCACTTTCAACGTGACCTACATCTTCTGCGAGTGGATGTGACCAAATTTGATGGCTCAGATTCCACTGGTTGGGTAACCCAAATGGAACATTATTTCTCTTTATACGACATTACATATGACTTGGAAAAACTCTGATATGGTGTTCTCCATCTAGATTAAGAACATTGGAAATGGTGGAAATGGAGAAAAACTTCCCGTCAAGGGTATATTGCTTGGACACACTTTGTGGCAGAGATTTATGAATTCTTTGACACTGACACCAACCATTTGGGTTGTTTGACAAAGTTGAAACAATCAGGCATAGTAGAAGACTTTATAACTTCTTTTGAGTGCCTGGATTTTTGGACATAGGGCATGTCTGATGCCTTTTTCTGAGAGTGTTTTATTAGTGGCCTCAAGGATGAGATTCAGGCCCATGTCCTCATGGCTCGGCCTCAGAGTTGGGTGGAGGATACTAAAAGAGATAAATAAACACAACAGGTTGTATCTTCTCAGAACCGGAAACCCTCCTTTATCCCTCGCACTGAACCAATAAATCCCACTACTCCCTCCACTCCACTAAAGATCCAAAAATTGACCAGGGATGAAATGGATGAACACCAACTCAAAGGCCTTTGTTATAATTGTGATGAAAAATATTTCCCAGGCCACAAGTGTAAGGAACAAAATATTTTTATGGCCATCTTGGAGGATATTTCAGAAGAGGATGTTGAAACTCCCCTTGTGTCTGAGTCACCTAAAACCACTGACATAACCCCTCCCTCAGACCCTCCTGAAGTAGAACTAGTCATTTCTCTAAATGCTCTCACTGGCTTCTCTACTCCCCAAACCCTCAAGCTAATCGGTTACATCAATCATAGGAAGGTCATCATTCTGGTTGATAGTGTAAGCACCCACAATTTTATTCATCGCTGCATTGCCTAAGAAACTCATTGCTACATCCATGCAGTCAATAATTTCCAAATCATGATTGTCAATGGTGGCTCCATGAAATGTGGAGGGAATTGTGAAAATGCATCTCTCCAAATTGGTGACTACCAACTGAAATCTCATATGTTTGTTATCGACATGGGCGGTTGTGACATTGTGCTAGGTGCAGACTGGCTAAGGACTTTGGGTCCCATTCTCATGGATTTTAAGGAATTAACCATGCAATTAGACCAAGAGGGACAACAATGTAAGTTCCAAGGCATCACCGTCGGTTCACCTGAGATCATTAGTTGTCATCACATGGAAAAGATTCTAAAAAAAGGTCATTCAGGTGTTATTTCCCAACTCCATGCCATACAAGCAACATAGACACCCTCAGTGCTACAAGACCTCCAATCCATCCTTTATAAACATCAAGTGGTCTTTTCCACTCCCCAGGGACTCCCTCCTTCCCGTGGTGTTCATGATAATTCCATTCCCTTTGTACCAGGAAGCCTTCCTCCCAATATCCATCCGTATCATCATCCCTTTTCCAAAAAAAATGAAATTGAGAAAATGGTCTAGGAAATCCTTAACGCAGGCATTATACACCCTAGTTCGAGCCCCTACTCTTCTCTTGTGGTCATGGTCCTAAAGAAAGAAGGTTCTTGGCGAATGTGTCCTGACTTATGTGCCCTCAACAAACTTACCATTAAAGACAAATTTCCCATTCCTATCATTGATGACCTCTTGGATGAATTGAGTGGTGCCCAATTCTTTACTAAAATTGATCTTCATTCTTGCTACCACCAAATACGTATGAAAGAGGCAGACATTGCCAAGACTGCCTTTAGAACTCATGAGGGCCACTATGAGTTTTGGGTCATGCCCTTTGGCTTGTGTAATGCCCCCTCCACCTTCTAAATCCTCATGGATCATGTCTTCCGTCCTTTTCTCTGTCATTTTGTCTTAGTTTTCTTTGATGATATCCTCATCTATATAAAAACTTGGACAAACCGTCTTGCTCATGTGGATCGAGTTCTCCATCTACTCTCTCAGCACTAACGTTTCCTGAAACAGTCTAAATGTGCTTTTGGCACCTCATAAGTCAAGTACTTGGGTCATTTGGTTGGCAAGGATGACGTCAGGGTGGATTCTAAAAATATTGAAGCTATGAAAGACTCACCTCACCCAAAGAATCTCAAAAGCTTGCATGAATTTCTGGGCTTAACAGGTTATTATCGCAAGTTTGTTAAGAATCATGGAAATATTGCAGGACCTCTCACTGCACTCCTAAAAAGGAACTCTTTCACTTGGACTCCAGCAACTGCTCAAGATTTTCAAACCTTGAAGATGGCCATGTGCACCACTCCAGTCCTAGCCCTTCCTAATTTCACAAATACCTCTATCTTGGAATGTGATGCTTCAGGGAAAGGAATTGGTGATGTCCTTATGCAAGAGGGTCAGCCTTTTTCCTTTACCAGGAAGAAAATGTCTGAAAGAAATCTGGGAAAATCAATCTATGAAAAGGAAATGTTGGCTATTTTTCATGTCGTTGATCTATGGCACACTTATCTATTGGGGAAACGCTTCCAAATTAAGATAGACCATTAAAGTCTCAAGTATTTTCTAGAACAATGCATTTCCTCCCCAGAGAAACAAAATGGGTGACTAATCTCTTTGGATATGATTATGAGATCATTTACAAGAAGGGCAAAGACAATGTGGTTGTGGATGCACTTTCCCAAAAATATGAAGATGACAGATCCCTTTTTTCTCTTTCCTTCATTGTACCAGATTGGCTCCAAGCCATCCACCAGGAATGGCTAAACGATCCCAAAATTTCACATTTGATCCAACAATTGCAGTCCAATGCTCCAGATTTCCTAGGGTAGTCTTGAATCCATGATGAAATTCGATACAAAGGCTATTTGTATTTAAGTAAACAATCAAAACTTAAATCCACGGTACTTTCCGAGCTTCATGCTACACCCACTGCTGGGCACTCCGTGTTTACCAAAACCTATGACAGGGTCAAACATTCCTTTTTTCTGGGATGGTATGAAACAAAGACATTCATAATTTTGTCGCTGAATTTGATGTGTGTCAACGCAACAAGGGAAAAACAGTCAAATCTCTAGGCACACTACAACCGTTTCTGATTCCACCTACTATTTGGAGGGATAGCTCTATGGATTTTATTACAGGCTTACCCAAATATGGAAATAAATCAGTCATCATGGTGGTTATTGATTCCCTTTCCAAGTATGCTCATTTTTGTGCTCTTCAACACCCATTTACAACATCCACGGTGGCTCAAATTTTCATGGATCAGGTCTTCAAGCTTCATGGCATGCTGCATTCTATTGTTTCTAATCGCGACCCAACTTTCACCAGCAATATTTGGCAAGAACTGTGCAAGATACAAGGCACCCAATTGCATCTCAACACAACTTATCATCCCAATACTAATGGTCAAATGGAAGTTGTCAACAAGTGTTTGGAAACATATTTGAGGTGTTTTTCCTCGGAAAAGAAAAATCAGTGGGCTCAATGGTTACCCTTAGCTGAATGGTGGTACAACACTTCATACCATACAACTACACACATGACTCCTTTTGAAGTGATATATGGACAAAAGCCACCATTAGTTCTCTCATACTTACTTGGTGTCTCGAATGTCTAGGCGATTGATCAAATGCTTAAAGTTCGAGAGGCTATTCTCCGCACCCTCAAAGAGAATTTGGTCATGGCACAAAATCGCATGAAGGAACAAGAAGATCAAGGTCACTCTGAACATCAATTTGCAAAAGGGGATCATGTGTTTCTTCGACTGCAACCTTACAAGCAAAATTCCCTTAAGGCCGAGCATTGTCTGAAGCTAGTGCCCAAATTTTATGGTCCTTATACCATTCTCAAGCGTGTGGGACAAGTGGACTATCAGTTAGATTTGCCTAGTCATTCTAAGCTACATCCTATTTTTCATGTTTCATGCTTAAAGAAGGTGATTGGAACTAAGTGCCAAAGTCAAACCAACCTTCTTGAGTTAGATGAAGAAGGATCCATTTGGCTACAACCACAAGAAATTTTGGACCAATGTGAGCGTCGCATGCATCAGAGAAACATCAAGGAAGTGTTAGTCCAGTGGAAAGATACAACTCCAGTAGATGCCACTTGGGAACCAACTACCATTCTGCAACAATTTCCACATCTCAAGCCTTGAGGACCAGGCTGTTTTTAAGGGGGAGGACATGTTAGGGTCCTAACCCGCACATAGGTAGAACAATATATTAAGATGTAATAAAGGTCAACATTAATAAGGCCTTGCAATAAAATAGAATAAGTTGAATGTGAGAAGACCTAATAGAAGCTTCCACTTCTAGACGGATCTTCCTCTAGATGCTTCTTTTGATAAACATATTTAGTATAAATAGGAGTCGAGGGTATGAGAACCCTAGCTTGGATATTATTGTAATAGAGCTCTACTCGACTAGATGTTTCCCCCTCAAAGAGGTCTGTGAACATTTCTCTTAGAATCAAAAGTGTTATTTTTGTTGTTATTCTTATATCATTTCAGTGTTATTGTGGTGATTGTTCTGGTTGTATTGTTGTTATTCTGCCATTTCTAGCATTTTATTTCTGTTCTGCATACTTTTTATATCTGGTATATTATAAACCAGGAGTAGTGGAACTTTGTTCCCAAGTCCTACACATTCTTCCAGTCATCTAGTAACATGTTCAATACATATAGGGCCCAACTAAGCATGGTATTGTTTACACACAGTTATGCTACTACGACAACCCTTGCAAGGACCTCCTCCTTGCGGCATTTGCATAAAAATTTTCACACCATTAGTTTCGTGGCCATCCTGGTGGTTGCGTCGCTGAGTCTCTTGATAATAGTTATACATGATCCTCTTTTCATCCCGTATTTCTTCTTCATCTCTTTCACGAGAGATTTTTCTTTGGTTTTTTCATCCAAGTATTGCGTGGGACTCTGTTATTGGCTAAATCCGTGAGTACATACACAAACTGATCTCCCTAGATCCACCTGGATCTAGAACAAAACAGGACAAAATAATACACTTTCCCTAGATCTAGCCTATTGAACGAACTAAGAGATAAGGAATATGGACATACCTTATGAACGCTTTCCTTATATCTCTATTGTTCCAAGCTTCACTCCAATGCTCTTGTCCCGTTCAGATCGCAACAGTACAAACCAATCGAAGTAAAGGCAGATTAATATATTCAATGGCTAGTCTATACATATGATCAAGGAATTGTGTAATAAAGTGACATCATCTTTATGGGAAAGGGACATATTACTGTATTGATTTAATTGAAAGTAAAAATTACAACCTGAGCCTTGATGTTGTAGGTCTCCTTTCGATGGCTCCTAACTCTGACACACACACTTTCTCATGCATGAAGAAAATCAACCACTTTTGATGACTTTGCTGTTGTCTCTAGCTGTTGTAGCATCAGTCCTTCATACAGTCCTGCACTAATTCTCCAATCAATCTCTTGCTAGTCTACTTCTTTCTTATTAAACTTTTCCATGAGCCATCTCCTCAATATATAGGAGAATATAAATTAGTTACTTGGATAGGAAATGATCCCAAGATATCAGGAAAACCAGTACTTAGATAACCATTCACTAGCCAACTCATTCTTCTCGAAGATTCCCTTCTAGAAGGCTCAAGAACTTCATCTTTTTACTCTTTAATAAGATGTTTGCACCCTAGAAGTCATGTACAGTGCGAACCCCTCGCAGTGCAGCTTAATGTAGCCTGCGAGAATCAAGAATTCTCGCAGGAAAGTATATAAGTAGCCTGCGAACCTCTTTAAAAACATGATTTCTGGAAGCAGACAAGTGTAACTTTTCTCAGGAAAGTATTCTTAGTGAAGAGCTTGATTTTCCATCATCATAACATCATCATACTATCATCATGATGACCAAAATTGTGGAT
>SNQJ01S0022936.1:58131-76781 GCA_010110895.2 Picea sitchensis | reverse complement strand
TTTCCAAATACTTCAAGAAACTCTAAAATTTGATTTTTCAATGTTTTCAAAATGACAAAAACAAAATCTTGAAAGAAAACTTGTTGTTCACTTTCCAAGAAGAACTCTAATTAATGAGAGAAGAAAACCAAATCATATAGAATCAAACAATAACCATCCAACACTTTCAATGAAAGTAAAAACAAAAAGCAAACCAATGAGTCTTCCCAATGCAAAATGAAAAATGTTCTTTCGAACCACCAAGCAAAAGAGAAAACATCAAGAACTTGACTCTCTACCAATCACTAGTTCTCAGCCAATTAGACACACTCAACTCCAGAAGCCAGAGAGGAAGAAAATGCCAAACAGAGCCAAGAAACGAAAGTCAAGCTACCAAGAGCAAGAAAGACCTAGAAACCCTAAATCTGTTCCAACAAGCAAACTAAAGCAAGAGATGTATAAGTCAATGATCCAATGATCCAAAAAGATGCAATTCAACTGTTCTAAGCAATTGAAAAAGTCAAAACTTAATTTCAAAATTTTCAAAAATCTGGTTCGCAGGCAAGCAGTGTCACACAGTGCGAGAAGATAGGATTCTCACAGGCTACTTTGGATCAAGGTGCGAGGTGTTCGCACTGGACTCTATGTGCAGGGTGCGAACTTGACTTGTTCTCGCAGGATGTCAATGAACACAGTGCGAGAAATCCTGAAGATAATACAAATTTTAAAAATGCAAGCAAAATTCAAGCTGGCTTATAGACCCAGAAGGTCTCTCAGGATATCCTGAGGACTCAGACACTGACAAAACAGGAGAAAAATGCAAATAGAGAAAATGGCCACAGAAAATTCAAAAAACCATAAAGAAAAGGGGGTTTGTTCCCCAGTGGAGTCACCAATTTTGTTATTGGATAAATCTGTGAGTGCAGACACAAACCGATCTCCCTAGATCCACCTGGATCTAGAACAAAACATGACAAAATAATACACTTTCCCTAGATCTAGCCTATTGAACGAACTAAGAGATAAGGAATATGGACATACCTTATGAATGCTTTCCTTATATCTCTGTTGTTCCAAGATTCACTCCAATTCTCTTGTCCCGTTCATATCGCAACAATACAAACCAATCAAAGTAAAGGCAGATTAATATATTCAATGGCTAGTCTAAACATATGATCAAGGAATTGTGTAATAACTATACATCATCTTTATGGGAAAGGTACATATTAATGTATTCATTTAATTGAAAGTAAAACTTACAACCTGAGCCTTGATGTCGTAGGTCTCCTTTCGATGGCTCCTAGCTTTGACACACACACTTGCTCATGCATGAAGAAAATCAACCACTTTTGATGACTTTGTTGTTGTCTCTAGCTGTTGTAGCATCAGTCCTTCATACAATCCTGCACTAATTCTCCAATCAATATCTTTCTAGTCTACTTCTTTCTTCTTAACCTTTTCCATGAGCCATCTCCTCAATATATAGGAGAAGATAAATTAGTTACTTGGATAGGAAATGATCCCAAGATGTCAGGAAAACCAGTACTTAGATAACCATTCGCTAGACAACTCATTCTTCTCGAAGATTCCCTTCTAGAAGGCTCAAGAACTTCATATTTTTCCTCTTTAATAAGATGTTCTCACCCTAGAAGTCAGGTACAGTGCGAACCCCTCGCAGTCCAGCTTAATGGAGCCTGCGAGAATCAAGAATTCTCGCAGGAAAGTATATAAGTAGCCTGCGAACCTCTTTAAAAACATGATTTCTGGAAGCAGACAAGTGTAAATTTTCTCAGGAAAGTATTCTTAGTGAAGAGCTTGATTTTCCATCATCATAACATCATCATACTATCATCATGATGACCAAAATTGTGGATAACAGACTCTCTCCAATGGAGATGGGTTCTTCTTATGGTTAGAATAACCCGTATCCATTGACGTAGAACTCCTGGTATTGTCGTTCAGGTTAGGAAATGAGTTCTACGTCAATGGAGATGAGTTATTCTAACCATATGAATCCTCCCTGGAGGACTACGATCAACTGCTTGACATAGTTATTCACCTCTTTTCCCCTGCTAAAGTGGGGAATATCTACCAGGTTTAAGATCCCTATGTTTTCTAGGCTTTCCACCCATTGCTTTGGCTACAATATTAGGTATCCAAATGGCCCTGTACCTCGACTCTCCATGTACACCTGCTGTGCAAATTATGGGAATGTCGTTTTGTCCGACACATCACGGTCTGGGTATTTGAGCCTTTCCATGAAACCCAATAGAGTTGGCATGGTGTGCACCCCCTCTGGAATGCATGGAAAAATAATTGAGGCGTTGAGATGCTTGCATGGGGATGATGCGATGGTTTGTTTTGACTTTCTTCTTACCGACGTGCTAGAGGTCCCGACCTTTGGTTCTTTGTCTTCTCCGACTGACTCTAGATGCCCTGTGATGTATTAAATATGTACTTCTTCCTATTGCATGGACCCCACCACATTTTCTGCTCTTAGATTGCTAAAATCTGTCCACTTGTTGTCACCACCATTCATTTTGTGGGTTACTTTGGCCCTCATAGGTTATTGTGGGTTGACTGTGGCAACTGGTTTTTGTCCTTGCACACTATCATGTGAGTAAATATCCATCACGACCATCATCAGGGCTTGTTATTCTTCCTCAATGAGTGTCACACTCACTGGTTCGACCTGTGGTGAGGGAATTGCATCGACATCGGCAATTTCCTCTCTCTATGTCATTTACTGCTTCGCCTCTATGTTATCTTGCAGTAACTTGAGACTGTTGCATGTTTTACGTGCAGTTTGGCTTGGTTCACAAACCTTTAGAGGTGCCATCATGGGTAATTATTTCTTTCCTGATTGAGTTTTGTATGCTTGAATCTCTGTACTCTCATGTTCACCTCTCGTCTTCTTGCTCGTTAGCTTCATGAGTTTACAAATGCAAAATGTGTCTTGTTTGGCCCACATTTTCGTTTTATAGAGCGCGTCATAATTGCCTTGAATATTATTGGAGAAGCTTCTTTGGCTGATATTAATGCATTGAAGCTTGTCTAATATGCTTCATTCAATTTCATAAATGCCCAATTGGATCCTTTTTTCCCTAACGACCGATTTTTTCTTTTCCGACCGTTTGTCCCTTTTCCGATGTACTGCACTTTTTCGTTGCTCCTTACATTTCTGCTATGACTTTTCCTTATTGCATGGTGTTTTGATTTTTGTCAACCATATGCTATGCACAATCACTTTTTCTCTTTGTCGCACTGATTCCACTATCTTAGCGCATGATATTTCCCAGTATTTTTTTATTTTCTTTCTTTTCTACTTTTTTGTTTCTCCTTTTTATTTTGTTTTTTCATTTTTTTGTCCTAAGATCTACTATAGTACACTATATACATGCCTTTTACCATTGTGCTATAAATTTTAAGGGTTATTAGTTCAAATGTCCCTGTACAGTTTCATTCGACTATCGTTGATCATTCATTTAAGTTTTGTTCCTCCCAAGTATTTTAGCTGTATAGATCCCCCATCTGTGACAATATTTACTTCATATGGCCCTTGCATCCTAAACTTATTAGGATGTTGAAAAAAATCACTGTCATAGAGAAAAAATAGGTCTCCCTCCTTAAAACTCTTCTTCTTAATATGTTTGTCTTTCTAGGATTGTTCTCTTGCTTTCTGTACTTCCTGGTGAAATCCTACCAGAATCCCATCCTCTTCCATTTCCATTAGTTGACTCAAACTTTCCTTTACTGCACATTTTTCCGTCATGTTGGTAATTGCTTCTATGCGTAGACTGGGTACCACAAATTCTAATGGTACTATTGCTTCCTTCCCATACACCAATATGAATGTTGTTTGTCCTGTCAAATTCTTACATGTGGTCCTGCATTCCCATAATACTATTGGTATCTTCAAGTCCCAATCATCCTTGTTGACATTGCATATTTTAGTCAGAGAATTTTCCAAGATCTTATTGAAAGCTTCTACTATTCCATTTTACTGAGGATGATATGGTGTACTCTTATGGTGATAGAATTCAAACTCCTTAGTCATATCCCTAATGGTATCATTGATAAAAAGAGTTCCTTGGTCACTCATCAAAATCCTTTGACATCCAAATATGGTGATCACTTGCTCAAACAAGAAGTTTGTTGTTGTTTTCATGCTACAGTCTTTGACTAGTGCTACTTCTGCCCATCTTGTTAAGTATTTAGTGGCAGTAATGATATATCTAGCTCCTGAACATTTTGTTGGTGGATTGATTGGTCCAACAAAGTCTATTTCCCATTTTTAAAATACTTGTAGAGTCACTTGTTGTATTAGAGGCATCTCATCTCATCTGTTAGGTTTTCCAACCCTCTGAAAGACATCACATTTATGACAATATTCCTTGGCATATTTATGGAATGTTGGCCACCATAATCCTATGCACAATACCTTATGTGTGGTATCTTTTCCTGCATAGTGTCCTCCAGCTATTCTTCCATGAGATTCTACCAAAATTTTGGGTCTTTCATGTTCCAATACACACCAACTCAAAATGCTATCTGCGCCCATATTGTATAAATTTCTTGCAATAAGTTGATAATATACAACTCTAAATACCATATTTTTATTCGGTGTAGTGATACACTCTTGTGATGAAACCCATGTACTTAAGTATTCATTAATGTTGGAAATTTTTTCATCATCTACTTGTACTGAAAATAACTATGCATCAATGAAGTTATCTTCCAAGATAGTAGGTTCTTCTCCATTAGTTACCCTTGATAGGTGATCAGGTCCTTGTTGGACCTTAAACAAGTTTTGAGGAAATCTTGGTCAGGTTTGACCACTTTTTGGACTTCGATGCAGTGATTGAGGAAGGCGAGTTGTTGGCCCTTGACCAATTTTTGGAGATCCTTGGTCATGTTTTACCTATTTTGGGACTTCGACAGGATGGTCGAAGGTGGAGTGCAAGTCAAAGCAGATATCGCGGGATATCAACCCCTTTTTAGGGCAGTTTTGGGATTAGGGTTTTTGTAATGGGTATGGGATGTTGGCCCATGGGTTTACCCATGTTTAGGCCCATTTTGTAATGTATAAATAGATATCTAGGCGATCTAACAAAGGGACAAGATGCTAAGTGCTAGAGTTCTATCTATGTGATTGCAAAGGCTTTATGCATAGTGTATGTTGAGACTTGCAGAGCTAAGTGCAAGTGATTGTAAGTAGGATTTGTGCTTAAACCTAGCTCGGGGAAGGAGGATCTGATGAGGTGTGCTCAGATATCTTGTCCTATGTAGAGTGGGTTCCTGTGGCTCTATGCTTGTAGAATATTGAGAGAAGATAATAAACAAAGAGAAGAGTTGGTGGACGTAGCCCCACACTAGGGTGAACCACGTATATCCTGTGTTATGGTTACTTTGTGCATTCTGGTTATTGTCTTGTGTATATAATTTAAGCTTAAGTTCAGTAATGAATGTTTAGATGAATCTAGTATGATAGCTTAGTGCTTAAGTGATGTGAATAAATGCTAGATATAATATTTTTCCATGTGCTAAGTGATTAGATGTGTTAGATCTGGTTGAAAACTGCATTTTTCTGTAATTAGGGTTTGGATCTACGATGTGAATAAGGGTTAAATATTGATGAATTCTAACTGCTAAGTTCTTTGTTAGAGTAGTGTAATAATAGATCTGTGTCCTAGCTAAGGTTGCAAACACTTGAGTCCTGTAACCACCCTTGCCTCTACCTCGGGTGAGACTTCATCTTCTTCATAGGTGTTTCCGAAAGGGCCGGTAGTTAGGGATTTGTTGGTGCATTGTTGAAGTGTTGAACCCCGGGTCTACCCCTGTGACAACAAATGGTTCCACTGCTGGGACCTGAAACTGTGATTGTTGGGAACTGAAGAAAAGAAAGCCTTGTGTGTAGACCTGTTGCTTTAGTGCGCAATATTCTAATTGAATTGTGAAGATCTGTGGTAAGAAGAGAAGTCCGATCTGAAGAAAAGAGGTAAGAACTTGAAGTTTTGTGCTCTGAGAAAGGTAAGATAAGTGATGTTTTTTTTTCGAAAGAATGAATCTAGGTATGTTTGATAAATTTTGTCCTAGTTTGAAAACTAGGGTACAGTTAGAAGAAAGAAGATTTGATCTGAATAGATTTGATAGAAATAATGAAAGGTATGTTATCCCTATGCATAGAAAGAATGTTTAGACTAAAAAATGGATGCAATATCCTAGAAAGAATTTTTTTGCAGGTTAGTTACTGTGATCCCAGTGCCCAGTACAGGAAAGGTTGGGGATCATTTAAGAGAAAGAGAGGATTAACCCTTTGTTATAGTTGCAAAAGACCGGGACATATTGCTAAGGAATGCCCTGGTAGAATACCTAGTTGTCTTTGCTGTAAATCTATGGACCATGAAGTTTTGGATTGTCCTAGAATGATTGCTAAAGTTGAAAAGATGAATATGAAATAAGAAAAATATGAGACAAGCTAAGAAACTAAGGATATGATAGAACCCCAGAAAGAATTAGAGATTGTATTACTATAGATGAAAGAAACCCTGAACGATCACAGAGATATGAACTTATCAGAGGTCTTAAAAGAGAAAGAGTACATAGAAACACAAATAGGAGACTTCGACATAGAGTGTGCCCTGGATGAGGAAACAGTGAATATCATGACTAAAAGAACTTGGGAAATTTTTGGAAAGCCTGCTATGGTTCCTTCATTAGGAGGAATAGGATTATTTAGAGGAAAGTTGATAATCCTATGTGGAAGACTTACCCAGACATCTATGAGTGCTCATGGCACTTCGACAGAAGAAGAATTTGATGTCATTAAGTTTGTTGAGAAAAATGGCCCATTTGCTATCTTGATAGGAAAAACCTAGATTGAGAAAGATTAGATGCGAAGGAAACAAGAAGAGGAGGATCTAGAAAAAAAAAATCAAGAACCAAGAGATTTCATGGCTAGGAGAATAACGCACTTACTGGAAGAACAAGAGAACTAGTCAAAGCTACTAAAGACCAAAGATATGGATGTTGAAGTTGAAAGGACACAAGAAGACTGGAGACACCTGTCTGTACAAGAGAATAGAGAACCTATCCCCAAAAGAGAAGAAGTATTACCCTTGAATCCTATGAAAGACCCTCCACAGTGTGAAGTTATCATGCCAAGAGGAGATAATAACGATAATGGAAAGAGGAAAAAAATGATTCATATCACAGGAAAGAAGGCCAGAAATATCAACAAGAATAAATCAAAGTTAGAAAAATTGCAAGAAGTTCCAGGGAAGACTTCATAGAAGGAAGGTTTCCAGAACTTGAACTTCGCTGGAATATCAGTACAACACAGATTGACACTTCACCATGACAAATAAATATGACCGTTGGAGGCAATATGACCATCCAATTGATTCTCCCAAATGATTAAGAAAGAAGTCATGGCCTAGAATTTCACCATTGGACTGTTGGGACCGCACCATAACGACTGGAATTGCATTGAATAAGGATTTGCGACCCATTGAAAGAAATTTTACGACAATATCTATTTATCTCATCGAGCATTGCACCAAGAACACTTTTTCCAATTGTGATTATCCAATCCCAAAAAAGAACTAGTTGATTTCGCGCAATGATCTTTGAGACCTCGCCATCCATTCTGTTACATTGAGTATTGTTCACTGACCTAAGATATCAGATCTCGAGTGTGCGTTTCAGATGAAATTAGTGCAGCAAAAAAATCCATCGAAGAGATTCTAATAGACCTCATGGCTGAGAAGGTGTTGTTCATAAGCATCCAAGGTTCATCGACGTGAGGAGTACAAGCCTCCTCGTCGACTTCTCGTGGATTTGGACCATCCTGAGATGCAACCGAGAAAATAACCAAGCATCGTGACGACTTGGTGAATGTGAAGCTAATCCCATCCATCCTGCCCAACTACATCCCACCTCTAGCCGGTGTGGTGAGTCGCGACAGTGTCCTGAGGGACTTGAACTACACAGTCATCATTGTGTACCTCCCGAAGGGAATACAAGTAGTCAGACCACAGTTGGAGAGGATTCCAACCTTGAAGATCAATGACTGTAACCTAGGAGATTGCAAGAGTTATGGCATGATCACATCTCACAAATATTTGACCAAGACGAAGGGGAAGAAGTTGAAGATAATCCCCCAACCATGGACTATGGACATCGCGAGGTCCACTATATTGAACTTAATGAAGATACCACATTTTGGAAGGAACTAGGAGGTTAACATGTGCATTAATATCTTTCTTTCATGCTTCCATGGTGGGTATCTATGGTTAGAAAAATGCATCATCGTTGATCCAGCATTGATCCATAGGATCACTGGATTAAGCATGCAGGGACCAGACTCGCAAGACTTTTATCTATGCAAGGTTGTAGACTGCGCCCTGACACAAAAGATCAAAGAGACCTACGATGATGTAGATAAAGGGATGTGAGGCTAAAAGGTAGCCTCCATTCAGAATGGCGTAGTGTTCCTTTATTTCCAGTCGATTGCTGGTAAGCTAGTCCAAAATAACATACCTACGCAGGTTAGAGGGTTTGTCGTTGACCTCGCAGGAAAATGTATGGAAGAACTACAGATGACCTGGGCCAGTTACCTAGTCAATCAGTTAGAACTAGATTGTTGTGAAGATTGGGATTAGGAATATGAGTTCAATTTTAGCTGGTTGTTGATCCTCATCGCATTCACTGCTTGGGAGATGCCGAAAGGTGCGACTTTCCTTGACATTGAGTCATTCGAGCCACTAGCTGTGAAGTTCACCATGCTCTGGTATTTGATCAATATGGGGAAACAATGGAAGTCGAACGCAGTATTCTATACCTACTACCTGCAGCTGAAGAGGGCTATTGAGTCTTTTCCTCGTATGACACCAAACACCCTGGACAGGTTCAGAACCCTTATGGAGTTCCACACAGATATGAATTTTATTTATATTATTGCGTGCATATATGAAAGTAAAGAAGAGATTCAATCCTACTACAATCTCACAGAGGAGGACCTAGAATAAATCAGTAAGGAATGGCCCACAGAGTTCCTTATACCAGTTGACCAAGCAAATCTATCCGACCCCAACCTCATTGGAAGTCTGTTGGTTACTCGCGAAGAGTATGATGCACCTAGCAGTAGAAGGAAGAAAAAGAAGGAATATGTATAGGAAATACGCAACACATCAGAAGAGACTACATCAGATTCACCTCATGGAGGAGGAGACGATGAAGTGGACAAAGAAGAGAAAGAAGGGGAAGAAGACAAGTAGAAGCAGGGAAAAGTAACACCACCTAGAAACCCCCTTGAAGAGGCAGAGACATCCAAGAAAATAAAGGTTTTCCCCACGAAACCTACATCACAGAAGAAGTCCAGAGAGAATAAGCCGAAGATGTAGACTGTACTCATGGTCGATGACTTCAAATTTATTATCACAACTGTATCATATTCCTTAGACGATATTTTGTAGAGAACTGAAGCCAAAAAAGAAAACATTTATGAAAGGATTGAAGTAGAAATGAGAGGAGTACAACAATCCCTTCAATCTAGCTGCGCAGTGTCCACTATACCTCGGCCACTAGAAGAACCAAAGTTGAGAGATGGGCCTGCCCAACTCTGGAGAATAGATGATGTGACCAAAGCTCGCCTTCGTTGCATGCAGGAAGAAAAATAACAAGCCACAATGGCCTTGAAGCAAGCACAATATGAAATCATAGAGAAACGTCGAGTTGCGCAACAAGAGAAGGACAACCTCCAAATCAAGTTCGAAGAGGATATAGCGCAGATCTAGCAGGAGAAAGAATAACTTCTCATGGAGCAGGTTGAATTTAAAGAAGCAATCCACAGATCACTTTGCTCTATGACGGGCTTAGAGAAAATGGAGGAAGGCCCAGTCGAGAATCAAGTGGTGAAGCTTGATGAAGCCATTCAACAGCTTCAACAGAGAATAGAAGAACTGGAGCTACAAATAGTGCCAAGCACTCCATAGGAAGTGCGGGACTAGAGAGAAGCAACTTCCCAGAGCACAGTTGAAAGGATCAAAGCATTAGCTATGGAATATAAACAACTAAGTAGTTGCATTGTGTAGAATTATGAGTGCCTTACCGAGGAACCTAAACTGAAAACACTAGAGTCACAACTCTAGGAAGTAAAGTAGCAAGAAACAAAAATACAAGCATAGTTAAAGCCCTTATCAGCAGTCAAGCGAATGCAAATATCCCAAGAACAATGCATGGCTCAAAAACAAGTACATGCCATACAAATCAAATTCATGGAAGTGACTCAGAAGCTCCAAGCACTCCAGGATGCAGCCTGCCTACTTTTTGAGGAGATTGAAGGCTGAGGAGCAGAGTTGTAATGATTAGTCACTTCGGTAGAATAAGGGTTAGAGGGACCTATGAATGAGGAAGTTATTCAAGATTTCACCGAGCAGGGGGCCTTGGTGCAACAACAAGTTGAAGCAACTCGAGCCAAGATCGAGGCTTTTGAGGAAGAGTTACCTAGACCAGAGTGACTTGGGACGAGTCACAAGTGAGTGTTGGGGGCATGTTGGCCCTTGACCAAGTTTTGGAGATCCTTGGTCATGTTTGACCTATTTTAGGACTTCGACAGGTTGGTCGAAGGTGGAGCACAATTTGAAGAGGAGATCATGGGATCTAGACCCCTTTTTAGGGAAGTTTTGGGATTAGGGTTTATGTAACAGGTATGGGATGTCGGCCCATGATTTTACCCATGTCTAGGCCCATTTTGTTATGTATGAATAGATAGCTAGGCGATGTAAGAAAGGGACAAGATGGTAAGTGCTAGATTTCTATCTATGTGATTGTAAAGGCTTTGTGCATAGTGTATGTTGAGACTTACAGAGTTAAGTGCAAGTGATTGTAATAATAATTTGTGCTTAAAACTAGCTCGGGGAAGGAGGATCTAGCGAGGTGCACACAGATATCCTGTCTTATGTGGAGTGGGTTTCTATGGCTTTGTTCTTGTAGAATATTGAGAGAAGATAATAAATAAAGAGAAGCGTTGGTGGACATAGCCCCACAGTGGGGTGAACCACATATATCTTGTGTTATGGTTACTTTGTGCACTCTAGTTATTGTCTTGTGTATTTAATTTAATCTTAAGTACAATAATGAATGTTTAGATGAATCTAGTATGCCAACTTAGTGCTTAAGTGATGTGAATAAATGCTAGATCTGATTTTTTCCGTGTGCTAAGTGCTTATATGTGTTAGATCTAGTTGAATACTGCGTTGTTCTATAATTAGGGTTTGGATCTATGATGTGAATAAGGGTTAAATATTGATGAATTCTAACTACTAAGTGATTGTTTAGAGTAGTGTAATCACATATTTGTGTCCCAACTAAGGTTGCAGACACTTGAGTTTGGTAACCACCCCTACCTCTACATCAGGTGAGACTTTATCTGCTTCGTAGGTGTTTCTGAAAGGGCCGGTAGTTAGGGTTTTGTTGCTGCACTATTGAAGAGTTGAACCCTGGGTCTGCCCCTAAGCCAGCAAGTGCCTAGGCGGAGCTGAGATCACATATCTCACTTGTTTTGTGGGATTTGTGGACCCAACATGGTGTTCTTAGGGTTTTATAATGGGTTATGGGATGTCGGCCCATGGGTTTTGTTAGAACAAGATTGGTTTATACCTTAGCTTTTCATAAGTCCTTCATTATTCATTTTGGAAAATGAATATAATTGTTATGGGATATTTTATTTCTTTTGGGGAAAATTAAAATTATATGAGGTTATGCCCAATATCCAAGTTCAAGGATTAATTGACATCTCAAGACAACACTAGCCAAAGACATAGGCCAATGCAAGCATATCGATAAAGTTATACACAAAGTTCCAAGAGAGAGACCAACATTCAAATTTAAGGTGCCAAGTGTCAAGAACAAGCATTGACAACACTCTCACAAGGTTCCAAGCATCAAAAGCACCCACAGGAAGTGTTTATAGTTCTCGATGGTTGCTACAGCGATAAGTAATCGTTCTCCTTTTTTATCTCAATTATTTTGATGGATGGTGCTAAGAAATTTGCAGTGTTTTCACAATATTTGTGCTACCCAATTGCACACAAACACACAAGCAGGCGCTACCAAAATTTTGGCAGAGACCAAATTGTGCAGAATTATTTTGCAAGAACGCTTCTACTAGTTTTGAGTGACTAACTTAAAACTTGGATTGTGAACAATTGAGAAGGTATTTTTGAAAACTAGAGGAGGTTTTTGTTCATCTCATTCCAAATAAAAAATATCTCTCTCAGTGTTTTAAAATGTGTTATGGTTTGACAGATATTAGACATAGAAGTGGCACTACCAACTTATTTACAACGACGCTACTGAATTTCTTGTAGGAGTCACGGTTTTGATATTCACCTTGTTGAGAGGTTGCCACCTGTCAAGGAGGATTCAAATTGATTCTCAAGGATCATTTAGATGTCAAGGGACACCTGCACCTAATATTTATCTCCATCAAATTCCTCATGCAATGAGGTGGAAACAATTTATTAATGACTTCCAACAAATTCCTAAAAATTAGCAGTTTGTTGAATTTTTGTCTCTTTGATTGTTGCCGCTTTTCTTATTTGAATATATTTCAGATTTCAGGATCAAAGGCTGTCAATGATTTATGGATCCCTAAGTAGTAGAGGATCTGTTGTATTTTTCCCATCAGTCATTGTTTCTATTCAAGTATTTGTTGATTCATTAAATTGAGATTTTCTCTATTTAGTGAACATTCTATCTTATGTTTTCCTTCTTCATTCTTCCACCTATTAGCATATAATCTTGTTTTCTGTTGAGAATATTTTGTCCCTTCGATGAGTATAATGTTTGTGACTCTATTTCCCATTGGTGTAGCCTACTGATCTGCAGTTTTCTCCCCTCTCCCTTTCTTTCTCCATCTTGATGATCCACCTATTCAAAACCAAAATGATCTTTTACATTCTGATGGGTGCTGAGATTAAAATTTAGTAGTCAAAGCGTGACTTTCGGTGCTAAAATTTTTGGTGTCGTTGTCGAGGATGGATTTGACAAGATTGAAAATATCCTTGGGAAGAATGACACTGCACAACTCTAGATTTAGATGGTGACTGAAGTTGGACACCTTCAAGACTGCACATTCACCATGGCAACTCCATTGTTTAGAATATGTTGGTGACTCCATTGGGGATGAGACAAATTAAATGGCTATGAAGGCTATCCTAGCTAGGAGGTTTGCCCCACTCAATTTCTTAGCCATAGATGGTTATCCACATCCTGTGCCTCAAATTGATGAATGATAAGATTTTCTGCCTAGATTTTATGAAGGTGAGGATGACAACCCTTTTGAGCATGTTCATGAATTTCATGCTTTGATGTAGCATCTTGAGATCCATCATGAAGATATATTGATGAAAATGTTCATGTATTCATTGGAAGGCTATGCGAGGCAATGGTATAGAACACTCCTTGCTTATAGTATTTCCTCTTTGAAGGACTTTCATGATGTTTTTTATTCTCATTGCAAGATAATTTATCCAACTGAAAGACTTTTTGAGAATTGTTGTGAGGGGTATGCATCATATATTTAGGATTCAACAAGTGATTCCTCTAGCAGTGATGATGAAGGGGATGATTGTAGAGAGAAGGACTTAGATGATGAGTTTCATTATGCTTTTCCTAAATTTGAAGAACAAATGCATCATTCATGTCAAAATCTAGGTCCCCAAGAGAAAGATCAATATGGGCAATCCATCATTTCCCTATCTCCTCCTTTTCTTGATTCTTTAAGTCAAGAGGTCATATTAGATTCAGAGTTATTTCATCATGCGAATAGGGTTGTAGCTTGTCATGACCAAATTCATATCTTACCAGTTGTTGTTGTAATCCCTCCTATTGTTAATGAACTAGTGTACCATGATTTGCCAATTTTTGATGACTATGAGGATGTTTTCCCTGAACAACCAGTTGTTTCATCTATTGTACTAATCCCCTCATCCATTAATAGTCAAATAGTCATTGATTCACCTTTGTATGATGATTATGGAGATGATTTTCATGAATATTCTGTTGAATACCTTATATCAGAGAAGTACCCTTCCCATCAAAGCACTAATAGCTAGTTTCAACCCTCATGTCATATTTTTGTTGCTGAAAAAGAAGAAAAATATGATAATCTAAGTTTAGAAGGTAAAAAATTGAGAAATTGCGACCATAAGCCAAGCTATGATGAATATCCCTCACAATAAAAAGATAATATAGAAGAATTTAGTTTCCCAAGCACTTCTAATTGTGATGAACTGACCTATCAACCCCCTATTTCTCTTGAAGACACAAGCTCAGTTTTATCAAGCAACCAAGATCAAATGCCATGTGATCAGATGAGAGAGGTTGAAATTAAAGAAAGACAAGAATCACTAAGCCTTTTTCTTAATACACCTCATGACCAGGAGTGGACCAAGGCCATATGCATTGAGGATGAATCAGAAAATCAGCAATCCATGCAACAACCAAGCACAATGGAGGAAGGACCTAATGCAATAATTTTCCTTTTTACACAAAGAAATGTCACAGGGGAAAGCATTGATGATGTTTTTCAGGATAAATTTGCAGCTTGTTTGCAAGAAGAAAGTGGGCCTAGGTTCATTGATTTCTTCAATGGAAAGTGTATTGCCAAATGTTTGTTTGATGTGCCTTTAGGTAGGAATTATCTCTGGTGCTTAAGGAAGCATATTTCAAAGCTTCAAACAATTGAAAAAATGATGAAATGGCTTCATTGGTTGTTTCATGTAACTTGAAAGCTTCATTTTCCCAATAATTAGATTAGGTGTGTGCAATAAGCTTGCTGGACAAACATCATTTTCATCATTTTTGTGAGTTTCAGTTTTCATTTACATTTAGTTTTAGTTGAAGGTCATAGATCAAAGAAGATTGCAGAGGTTAAAGGTTGGGAGAAACCCTAGGATAAGGCACTAAAACTACAAGAGTTATTAGAGCCTCACATGGAGGAATCTATCCCCCCATGGAGCCTATGTTAGCACAAGATTGGTTTATGCCTCAACTTTTCATAAGTCCTTCATTATTCATTTTGGAAAATTAATATAATTGTTATGGGATATTTTATTTATTTTGGGGAAAATTAAAATTATATTGGGTTATTCCCAATCTCCAAGTTCAAGCATTAATCAGAATCTCAAGACAACACTAGCCAAAGACACAGGCCAATGCCAGCATATCGATCAAGTTATACACAAAGCACCAAGAGAGATACGAACATTCAAATTTAAGGTGCCAAGTGTCAAGAACAAGCATTGAAAACACTCTCACAAGGTTCCAAGCATCAAAAGAACCCACGGGAAGTGTTTACAGTTCTCGATGGTTGCTACAACTATAAGTAATCATTCTCCTTTTTTATCTCAATTATTTTGATGGATGGTGCTAAGAAATTTGCAGAGTTTTCATAGGATTTACGCTACCCAATTTCACGTAGATACACAGGCGTGCGCTACCAAAATTTTCTACCAAAATTTTGGCAGAGACCAAATTGTGTAGAATTATTTTGCAAGGATGCTTCTGCCAGTTTTGAGTGACTAACTTAAAACTTGGACTGTGAACAATTGAGAAGGTATTTTTGAAAACTAGAGGAGGATTTTGTTCATCACATTCCAAATAACAAAAACATCTCTCATTGTTTCAAAATGTGTTATGTTTTGAGAGATATTAGACATAGAAGTGGTGCTACCAACTGTTTTACAACGACGCTACCGAATTTCCTATGGCAGTCATGGTTTTGATATTTTCCTTGTTGGGAGGTTGCCACCTGTCAAGGAGGATTCAAATGGATTCTCAAGGATCAGTTAGATTTCAAGGGACACTTTCACCTAATATTTATCTCGATCAAAGGTCTCATGCAATGAGGTGGAAACAATTTATTAATGACTTCCAACAAATTCCTGAAAATTAACAGTTTGTTGGATTTTCGTCTCTTTGATCATTGCCATCTATATCTAAGGCTTAGAATACAATGGAGGAGATGGGATTATACCTCAAAAGGTTATTTGGATGCTATTTTATATTTAAGGAAGGATATATCTCTTGGAGAAGGGTTGGATTCACGAGCCAAGAGAGGCTAGAGAGAGTAGGAGCAGGCAATTTTCCTGTGTGTGTTCATTTGTAAGCCTGTGGACATTTTATTATTGTAAGCATTAATGATATTGGAGACTCATGAGAGCTGTGATTTCAGATTGTAACCCTTTTTTTCATATTTCTTCTTATTTGAATATATTGCAGATTTGAGGATCAAAGGCTGTCAATGATTTATGGATCCCTAAGCAACAAAGGATCTGTTGTATTTTGCTCATCAATCATTGTTTATATTCAAGTATTTGTTGATTCATTAAATTGAGAGGATCTCTATTTAGTGAAAACTCTATCTTATGTGTTCCTTCTTCATTCTTCCACCTATCAACATATAATCTTGTTTTCTGTTGAGCAATTTTTGTGCCTTCAATGAGTAGAATGTTTGTGACTCCATTGCCCATTGGTGTAGCCTATTGATCTGCAATTTTCTGCCCTCTCTCTTTGTTTATCCATCTTGATGATCCACCTATTCAAAACCAAAATTATCTTTTACATTTTGATGGGTGTTGAGCTTACACTTTAGCAGTCAAAGTGTGACTTTTAGTGCTAACGAGTTTACCCACGATTAGGCCTTTTTATAAATGTAAAAGTATAAATAAGTAAGAATGTAATGTAGAAAGGAGTCGATAGATTGCAAGGAAAAGTGAAATTAGTTTTGGGTTGCTTAGTACAACAAACTGTGTATGTAAGACTCTGTGCTTGATATAGGAGTTGGCTCTATGCCTTGACCTGATTTTGGGAAGGTGGATCTAGTGGTTAGTGCGCATATCACCTGTTCGATGCGAATCTTGGATCTGTGGCTTAGTGCATAGGAGCATAAGAATGTAAGATATTGAAGCCTAATAAAGAAGAAGAAATAGTTGGTGGATGTAGCCCCACACTAGGGTGAACCACGTATATAATGTGTTGATGGTTTTCTTCATTCTATGATGTTTATGTTGTGAATCTGCTTAGTGCATTGATTGTTATATAGGATAGATAGATCCATGAATGCTTAGTTCTTTATTTATGTTGAAGGTGATAGATATAACTTATGATTCTAAGTGCGATGTGTATTTTGTCATTGTTACTGCACAAATCTATCCTTAGGGTTTGTTCTACGATGTGAATGAAGTTGATAAGCTAATGCATGTTATCTTCTAAGTACTTTGTGAAGTATTATAATCACAGATTTGTATCCTAGCTTGGTTACAGACACCTGAGTCCTGTAACCACCCCTACCTCTACCTTAGGTGAGACTTCTCCTTCTTCACAAGTGTTTCCAAAAGGGCTGGTAGTTAGGGTTTATTTGGTGCATTGTTGAAGCATTGAACCCTGGGTCTGCCCCTGTGCCAACAAATGGTTCCGTTGCCGGGACCTGGAACTGTGATTGTTGGGAACTGAAGTAAAGAAAAGAGAAGCTATATGCATAGATGTGCTGTTGTAGTGCACAACATTCTACTTGACTTGAGAAGCTCTGTGCTAAGAAAGAAACCCGATTTGAGGTAAGATCTTGAAAGAGGTAAAGCTTTGTACTTTGATAAGAGTAAGATAAGCATAAGTTTTTGTTTAAAAAGCATGAATTTAGGTATGTTTAATAGATTTTGTCCTAGTATGAAATCTAGGGTGCAACAGGAAGAAATAGTTGATCTAAGTAAGGCTAATAGAAATGATGAAAGATATGTTATTCCTATGCATAAAAAGAATTTTTGGACTAACACGTGGATCCAGGAACCTAGAAAGAATTTTTGCAAATTGCAGATCCAACACTGTGATCCTAGTGCTCAGTACAAGAGGAAGAGAGGATTAAACATCTTGTTAAGACCCAAATATCTTGTTAAGACCCAAACATCTTGTTAAGAAATGCCCTAGTATAGGTCCTATTTTTCTTTATTGTAAAATTGTCGATCATGAGGTTGAGGATTTCCCAAGGATGATTTCTAAAGTTGAGCAAATGAACATGAGTCAAGAGAATAAGAGAATGTTAGAAGATCAGAAAGAGAAATGATCAAAGGAAGTTCAGACTACATTAGTACAGTTAAAAGAAGCAATGAATGATCACAAATATGTCACTTTACTAGAGATCATGAAGGAAAAACAACACATAGGTACAAGAATAGGAGACTTCGACATAGACTATGTCTTGTGTTGTTCCTGAGTCTGTACTAAGGCTTAAAGTACAGTGTCAAGGCATCCGAAAGTATACAAAAGGTTGATACAGGATTATACTAACCTTCGGTAAGAGAAACTAGAGCAGATTTCTACGTTCTCGTTGTCTAGCTTCCAACTGCTCTTGAGCAGTTATGTCACGCTCAATGGCTGCCCACGATTGTTCCAATTCGTCCCGGGTGTTTGCGGTTTTAAGGATTGTGTATAAGAGATTTAAAGCGATATGTATTTGGATAGATAATTCGGGTTGAATATTGGGTTGAGTTGCTACAGGGACAGTCATTGAGTAAGAGTTCCAGTATGGAAATGGTTTTTTAAAGAGATAATTTTGTTGTTCCAATTAGGACGAACTAAAGAGGAATTTTTACATGAAAGAACGAAATAAG
>SNQJ01S0022936.1:26981-44541 GCA_010110895.2 Picea sitchensis | reverse complement strand
GGGGGAGCGAAATAACTCCATTTCACCAATTCTATCTTTAAGAAGTGCTAGGTGCCCGTCCTTGCATGGATTCGGTGTACCTCATACACTTGTCCACGAACTGGGTGACAAGCTGTGAAGGCTCGGCCTGACAACGAGCTTCGACTAAATAGCACTCTCATGCCAACTGTGGAAGCTTACCATCTACTTGTATATCAACGAGTTCAAGGGTGCCAAGCCGTGCACTGGGTTGAATCAAATGTTTATCGATTTGAGCTGGGTCGACCCTGTCCATCTTGGAGATTTCTGCTGAATTTCTCTCATTCTCCTCTTTTATGTCGAGAGAAATCTAGTCTATATTTATCTGCCTCAGCGCCTCTGTGTCGTCTCCAATATCTATCCCTATCTGCTCACCATTTATATTATTGATGGCCTCTTCTAACAAACTTGTCACTTTCTGAGCCTGCTCCTTGCTTAGGGTAATATCCTGTTCCCAATTCTTTAACAAGATATTACCTCTGGTTTGTTCGGCAATGGTGAGCCCGGGAGGCCCTGAAAACCTGTTTTTGGTCGCTATCACTGCCTCTTGGAAAGTGACTCGAGCAGCCTCTGCGTTCCTTTCCTTGTTAGTCAGATTCTCGGAGATTTGCTGAATTAACAAGCAGTCTTCTCGAATTTCTCTAACTTTGTTTAGCAGGCTCTTTTTAGCAGAAGAGATCCTGCTCCGAATATCGGTTGCTCAGGATTTAATGGTCTCGATGTCCATTGTCTTGCTTTTTGTGATCTCCAACTGAGCCTGCAGCTGTGTAATCATATCTCTCTGCTGGTCCGATAGTACCCGACCATATCGGATTGTAGAATTCGCTTGTTCCAGCTTGGTCTTAAGGACTTCAATTTCTTTCTTGTTGGCCAATTGGGCGAACTCGATTTCTCTGCTTACTTGATTCCTCACGCTTTCTGCTGCCAAAGCCACCCTGGCCTCAAGAGTCTTGATCAGGCGATTTTTTTCTTTGAGCTGCCTTTTCAACATTTCGACTGAATATTGATTTGCCGTTGCGTACGCTCCTAGAGTTCCTGCGATTTCAGTGGCAAACTCATTCTTCTTTCTATTTCTCCCGTCGGTCATTACTTTGAATCTTTTATTAGTGGACTCCCCCTCCTGATAAAATTCTCGCTTCACCACAGCTCTCCTTTTTTTGTCAAAGAAGAAATCATTAGGAGGGAGTTCCTCTGCCCTTATAGGTCTTAGTTCTTCCCCGAAAATCCATCCCTTGTTAACGCCTCCCTGTGCTGACTGCAAGGGTATGACAGAGGTGATGGGTTGTCCGATCTGCTTTGCTGCCTTCGCTGGTGTGAAGAGTGGATCTTGCTCTTTCGTGGGATCAGAGGTCTTTATTTCCGTCTCTGGATTCTGAGTTTCTGGTGGGTCTGTATCTTTTATTTCCACCTCTGGACTATGCTCCTTGGGAGGATCAATATCCTCTTTATCTGTTTCGGGATTGTTCTCCCGCACATGACTCTTCTTCTTTTCTGGGTTCTTCCCCTGCTCAGGACTCTTCTCTTGCTCGAGACTTTTTCCTTGTTCGGGATTCTGTTCCCGATGTCTTTCGAGATTAGAGGTCTGCCCTACAGAACTTCCGGCCTCCTTTTCTTTATCTTTAGAAAGTCCCAAACCTCCCAACACAACGGGAAGGCATCTTCTCCTATGTCCCTGAAATTTTAGGTTAGAAGCCCTATCTTCGGGTGCCAGAGATCCGATTCTAAATTGCACCTCCAAATAGGACATCGTCGCTCGGAAAACATCATCCGAGGGCGAACATTCATGTTCGAACCTTTTTAATCCACAATGTCCCAGATGAGTGCTTACGATCCCCTGAGGATCATGCTTCTTATACTCAATGTAGGATAGGTTCAAATCTTCCAAGGCTGCAGCCTCGGCCTTAGCGTGTCCAAAATGTAATAATGAATATGAATTTAGCCAAATAGGGAAAGATGGCCATACCTTCTTGGCTGACGCCTTGAGTTCTTTGCTCACTCCGTCGATCACCGTTTGCCGAGCAATTTCACGACAGGCTAGCTTGTCAGAAATGAACAGCGGTAGTGCCGAAGGAGGAACAGTAGCTCCGAACACTCTTAAATAAGAGAATTATTCCTCTACGTACCAGTCTGCAATATGGCTCAGATTCCTTGTAATGCTATCCGAGATGCGGGGTGGCAAAAGACCAAAAATGGTGACGTGCAGGGGCACCATTACCCAGTTAAAAATCTCATAAATAAACTTGTTCACATTATTTTCCCACAGCTTATCGTGGTACTCATGAATAGTCTTCTCATGGGTCGGACTCCAAGCCCACTTCATTAAAGGAAAAGGCGTCAGGGAGCATATTGCGTCCATGATATATGTGGACATGTAGAATCCGGCTGGTTTCCCGGCTGCCTTTTTCTCCCGGTACTCGGTGATCCTGTTGAACAAACTATCGGATAGCATTTTTGCCCAATTGAATGAGGAACCTTCTGCTACCTGATGGATGAGAAGTACCCACTGGATGTAAAAATGTGCAGTATCCTCCCATCCGAAAAGTCGACAAGTCATCATCGCCACATATAAAAAATTGGGCTCCAACGAAGAAATTGAATACACACCCTTGTCATTTTCTCTGAATGTCGCGGAACACGACACCCAATCTTTAATCAAGCCTGGCATGGTTCTGTCAAATTCTTTGCACTGTTTCTCTTTAAATTCCGCCAGGAATTCTTGGCCATATGTATATTCGAAATTTGCTGGGAGATTATACATAGCCTGGATATGCTCAGGCCTAAAAGTCCCGATCATGGCCTGTCGGTCATTGACGATAGTTCTGGTAGGCAGGTCGACGTGATCCAATGCCCATCGGATCATGTCGTAGTATGGGAGAAACCGAGGTCTGGTTGCGACCAGGTGCATCCCCGACTGACCAATTGTCTTGTACTTAGTATTCATGTCATCTTTCACAACATCAAGGTTATCGTCATCAGAATCTGAACAGTTCGCCATCCCGACTTTCAGAATGTTTGAAATAGACGACCAGGTGGATACTGAGCCACTCGTCCGAGGTGAATTATCTGAGATGTTATCCGGACCCTGTGCCACAACCTCGACGTTTGCTTTTGCTGCTCTCCTCGGTGCCATAGCTGAAGCTTGTTGTTTTGCTCTTCTGCAGTAGACCTGTGTATACATGCGGAAATGAGTATCTTCGGGAAAAGGAAAGCTTTACGCGTTAATAAGAAATGTTTAAAAAATAAAACGAAATCTTGTATATATTTGAAAATCATGTACCTTTAGACGTAAGTCTGTCAAATCGCGAATAAAACCGAATTTATTGAAAAATCCGATCTTATTTTCTTCATGGATTTACCCTAAATTCTCATTAATTGTCATGAATATTGGGCGGCTTGACAGGTACTCGGGTAATGGAGAGAAAATAAATAAATACCTCGGGAGGTGTGCCAACCTTGAAGCGCGAGCATATTTCATTTAATTTTAAAAATACAAATCTTAACAACTTGAAAAACTTCCTCGCCTTTCGTTGCATCGTGAATTTCGCTTTCGTATTTTGACCCGTAAACTCGTGAGACTGCGAGGGCCGATTTTAACGTATCAATGGTAATCGCGATTTGGTGGATCCTTAATGATATGATTAACTTTAATCGTCATATCGTGATTCGGGAATTCGAAGACAAACTTTTAGGAGAATGGTACGCCGAGTCGCGATATCGTGATGTGGTGATAATGAAGGCTCGAATTAAGAGAAGGAAACGCTAGATTAGGCGATTAATTAATCTTGATATCATTATGTCGCAACTTCGCAAATCAGAGTTTTGGACACCTTAACTTTGTGAAAGAAAATGCCGAGTGGTGATGTACCGAGAACCAAGTTTTAATCGTGGTTAGTTTTTTAACCATTGGTTCTTGGCTAAGGTTATCGGAAAAGGTTTATCGTGTTTTCGGCTCTCGGGGTTGTGAAAATAGATATTTAGGCTCGACGAATGCCGAGGCGTGAAACCCCGACGATGTCTAATCAAGGGTTAAAGTTTTTACCGTAGTCAATGCCTTGGACGAAAATTAGAACCGAGTTCGCATTCTCGCGATTCGGGACTTGTGAATCAAAAAACCAAAGTGTCTGACTCGCGATATCCGACTTGCGACATTCCAAAAACAAAACAAAAAGGCAAACATATTGGCGGAAAATGGATCTTTTCTTTTGAAAGTGAAAAAAGCCTTGTCATTCAAACGACGAGATTTAAGAGTCTTATGATTTTGGAAGGAAAAGAAGAACAACTTTAAATGTCAAGTATCAAACGTCGAAAATTGCGCGAGGTGAAAAAACAAGGGTGACTCCAACATCTTGGATGAGGAAACACAAGTGAATATTATGACAGAAAGAACTTGAGAAATTTTGGGAAATCCTACTATAGTATCTTCATTGGGAAGTATAGGTTTATTCAAAGGAAAGATGATAACCTTATGTGGAATAATTACTAATGTACCTGTTATTATTTATGGAACATCGGCTGAAGAGGAATTTGAAGTCATTAATTTTGTTGATAACAACACCCCTTTCCCTCTTTTGTTAGGAAAGACTTGGATTGAGAAGGATCATATCAGAAGGAAAGCAGAGGAAGAAGCGACAGAAAATAAAAAGAAAGTACTAAGGGATTTCATAGCTAGGAAAATAGATCGACTGATAGAAGAATGAGAAGTTAAATCGAAGCAACATAAGGCAAGAGAACTAGCTGTGGAAATTGGAAGAGCGCAAGAAGGATTAAGGGACCTATCCATGCAAGAAGAAAGTAAATCCACCCTAGAAGTGGTAAGGGAAAGGATATTAACATTGAACCCATTGGAAGTACATCAACACTGCAAAGTCACTACGATAGGAGAAACTAAGAATAAGAATGGAAAGAGGAATCCAAAAATAGTTAGAGAGACTTAGATCACAGGAAAAAAGGCAAGGAAGCTCAGTAAGAACAAAGCCAAATTAGAAAATTTATAGGAGGTTAAAGGAAAGACTTTGCAAGAGGCAAGGTTGCAGGATCTAAACCTCGTCGGAACAACAGAACTGCGCAGAATGGGACTTCACCTCGATAAAGGTATATGACCATTGGAGGCACCCTGATCGTTAAAACGACTAGGAAACACATTTATGGGTGAATAAACCACGTTTGGGACATTGAGACCATGCCATGAAGGACATATTCGCATTAATGGAAACATTCCTTCCCATTAGAAGAATCTGTTATGAAGCTCACTTATTTAACCCGTCGGGCACTGTGTCGAGACCACTTTTCTCCATCTGTGATTAACGTTGCTAAGAAATAACTGATTGTGTGTCGAGCTATGATTTCAGAACCTAGACATCAACCTCCACTTGTTTACCCCGCCTGTTCGTATGCCTACCCCGACTTATCTGTTTAAAAGTGAGAATGTTGGGTGAACAGACTGTGTTAGAGAAGTCTGTCGAAGAGGTCCTTAAGAAGTTTATGGCTAACAGAGAAATATATAAAGGTGTTTAGGCATCATCAACTAGGGGACTGTAGGCTTCGACTGCACGACGTTTGGGCTGCACTAACCCCGTGACTAAGAAGCGAAGTAAGAATTATGATGATTTGGCTAATGCGAAGAAGATCTCGTCGATCTTACCTGATTATATCCTGCCTTTGGTTGGCATGGTTAACTGTGACAACATCCCATGGGAATATGAGTACACTTCGATCACTGCGTACATCCCGAAGGGGATACGTGTAGTTGGAAGCCAGTTGGGACAGATCCCATCCCTGAAGAATAATGACTTTAACCTTGGAGATAGAAAGAACTATGCCATGATCTCACCTCATAGATACTCAATGAAGACCACAGGAAAGAAGCCTCACATTGTCACCTAGTCATGGATAAAGGAGTTGGCACAGTCAACTATACTCAATGTGACGAAGATTCCTCATTTTGGTCGACATCATGAGGTTAACGCTTGCATTAAAATCCTCTTGTCCTGCTATCATGGTGGATACCTATGGCTCAACAAGCATATTACTATGAATCTGATGTTGATCCGCCTAATCAGAGGATTGAGTATACAAGGACCCTACCCTCAGCAGTCCTACCCAGGGAAGACCTCGGACCGCTCCCTAGCATAGCACATAAAAGAGGCAAATGATGAAGTAGAAAAGGGAAAGTGAGGCTACAAGGTAGCCTCTAGTCAGGATAACGTAGTGTGCCTTGCTTGCAATCTCATAGATGGCAAGATCGTTCGAAAGAAATGCCCCACACAGGTCACCGGGTTCGTGGTGGACTTCACAGGGAAATGCATGGAGGGAGTGAAAATGAATTGGGTGAGTTACCTCGTAAATGGTCTTGAGAAAGACTACTATAAAGCGCATGATAAAGGATACAAGTTCCACTTCACCTGGATACTTGTGTTGATTGCATCTGTTGCTTGGAAACTACCTAAGGGAGAAATGTTTCCATAAATTGAACCATTAGAGCCATTGGCAACTATATTTTCTACATTATGGTATACAAATGACATGTTGAAGCAATGGAAATCGAACGCAGTGTTCCATGCCTACTATCAAAAAATGAAGGTTGCCATAGAGTCATTCCCACACATGACTCCACAGACCTTGCACCAATACATACCAATCACTAAGTTACATGCAGATCGACATTTCATATATATCACTGTGCGTAAGGATGAGAGAAAGGAAGAATTACAGTCCTATTACAAGATGATCGATGAAGACATGGAGCAGATCACCAAGGAATAGCCGGAGGAGTTCATTGTAACCATTGCAAATGAAAAGATCTCCGACGCTGACATTATAGGAAGCCCCTTGGTCACCCAGGTCGATCATGTTGGACAGACTAGCGCAAAGAAGAAGAAGAAAATGGAGGATATCCAAGATGTAGAGACAGATGAGGAAGACAATGCCTCTGAAGGAAATGGATCTGGCTCCCTAGGAGGAGGAGGAGACGAAGTAGATGGATATGGAGCAGGGGATGAAGGATAAAAGATAGAAGAAGGTGAAGCTACCTCGACAAAATATCCCCCTGCCAAAACAATAACTCCACATAAGAGGAATGTTTCTATGTAGAAACTTTTGGCAAGAAAGAAGACACATGTCAGTAAACCCCAGTTGGAGGCCACACTCACAGAATATGATATCAGTCTAGTCCGCAGAGTGATGGAGGATGCATCCAAGGATCTCTTGTAGAGACATGGAGCGAAGAAAGATGAACCATATGGTAGGATAGAAAAGGAATTGAGCGAAGTAGAGGAAGCTATTCGCTCGGTCCGTGCAGTCCCTACTGAGCCTTCCTCATCAGAGACTGCAGAGTTGGGGGATGAGCTAGCCCAACTTTGAAGACTTGTAGATGCAACAGAGGCTCGACTTTAGCGAGTCCAAGAAGAGAAGGAGAAGGCTACAGAATCCTTGAAACAAGAAAAAGAAGATATCTTGGAGCAATTACGAGTTGTGCGGTACTGTGTAACCTCTTATGAAAATGAGAAAGATGAGTTCCAGGTGATGCTCGAGGAAGACAAAGTGAAGATACATAGGGAAAAAGATGAGATACTCATAGAGTAGACTTTATTCAAAGAAGTGGTGAGCAGAGAACTTCACTCTATGCCAGGCTTGGCATAGGAGGAACATGAGGCAGTCGAGGTTCAAGTGATGAAGCTCGCTGAGGCCATCCAACAACTTCAAGAAAGGGTAACAAAATTGGAGATCCGAGTAGTACCAAGCACTTTGCAGGAAGTGCGTGACTAGAGGGAGGTAGACACTAAGAGTACGGTCGAAAGGAAATCCTTGTTAGGTTTGACCACTTTTTGGACTTCGATGCAGGGATCGAGGAAGGAGCACCCAGGCAGATCTGAGATCACGATCTTACTTGTTTTGTGGGATTTATGGACCCAACATGGGGTTCTTAGTGTTTTGTAACGGGTTATAGGATGTCATCCCATGGGTTTACCCATGATTAATAGGCATTTTTGTAAATGTAAAAGTATAAATAAGTAAAAATTTAATGTAGAAAGGAGTTGATAGCTTGCAAGTCTAAGTGCAAGTAGTTTTGGGTTGCTTAGTGGAACAAACTGTGTATGTAAGGATCTTTTCTTGATAGAGGAGTTGGCTCTATGCCTTGACCTAATTTTGGGAAGGTGGATTTGGTGCTTAGTGCACAAATCACCTTTCTGGTGTGAAGCTTGGCTTTATGGCTTAGCACAGTGGAGAAGAAGAGTGTAAGATATTGAAGCCTAATAAAGAAGACGAAGCAACTAGTGGACGTAGCCCCACATTGGGGTGAACTACGTATATCATGTGTTGATGGTTTTCTTTGTGTTATGATGTTTATGTTGTGAATTTTCTTAGTGAATTGATTGTTATATAGGATATATAGATCCATGGATGCTTAGTGATTTATTTATGTTGAACGTGCTAGATCTAACTTATGATGCTAAGTGTGATGTGTATTTCGTCATTGTTATTGCGTTGATCTATCCTTAGGGTTTGTTCTGCGATGTGAATGAAGTTGATAAGATAATGCATGTTATCTTCTAAGTACTTTGTGAAGTATTATAATCACATATCAGGGTCCCTTCTTGTTTATAGACACCTGAGTCCTGTAACCCCCCTGCCTCTACCTCAGGTGAGACTTCGTCGCTTCGCAGGTTTTTCTCAAAGGGATGGTAGTTAGGGTTTTGTTGGTGCACTGTTGAAGCATTGAACCCTGGGTTTGCCCCTGTGCCAAAAATCCTACATTCAACTTCCTTGGTTTGACTATCACTTCAAAATTAAATTCTTGGAATAACAATATCCATATACAGATCCTCCTCCCCAACACTAGCTTGTTGACTAGATATTTGACGACAGAATGGTCTATGAACATTTTAAAATTTTTACCCAATAAGTAATGCCTAAAATTTTGAAGTGCATATACCATGGATAAACCTTCTCTTTCTATGGTGTTGTAATTCTTCTTTGATTTTGAAAATTTTCTTCTTGCAAAGGATATAGGATGGTCTAAGCCCCCTACTCTTGGTTGCGCCAGAATTGCTCCAAGTGAAATGGCTAATGCATATACATGCACATGAAATGTAGTTTCCCAATTTGGAATACTAGGATAGGTGTTGTGACCATATGTTCTTTTAAGGTGTACAATCCTTGTTGACAGTCCTCGTTCCACTGAAATCTGGTGTCCTTCTGTAATAATTTTTCCATTGGTGTAGTAATATGTGCATACCCCTTTATAAACTTCCTATAATAGCCTGTATGTGCCAATTTTTCTCTTATATGGCACACTAACTTTGATGGTGGTAAATTTACAATGACTGCAATCTTAGCAGGATCCACTAGTAAACCTTGTTTACACACTATATGTCCCAACAATATTCCAAAAGGTGTCCCAAAAATGCATTCTTGATGTTCAATGAGATATGAAATTACTTGCATCTTTCCAACATGAGTCTTAACACTTCTACATAGTCCTTTAACAAACTATATATAGTTTGGTCATCCAGATATACTTCTAGAAATTGATGTATGAACTCCTTAAAAGAAACTATGACTAATCTTGAAAATATGGATGGTGCATTCTTCAACCCAAATGGCATCACTGTATATTTTTAGGATCCCCATTATGTAGCAAAAGTAGTCTTATACTTGTCCTCTGGAGCTATTTTGATATGATGGTAACCTGAGAATCCATCTGTAAATGAATATGCTTCCTGGCCTCCCACATTCTCTAAGACCTCATATTTAAAATGGGTATGAAAAGGGTCATGTAAGAAGTCATCATTAAGTTTCCTTAGATCTACACAAATCCTTATCCCCCCTTGTTTCTTTTCTTAGACTTCCATAATACTTATCCATTCAAATTCCTCTACTAGTTCTATGATACTGGCTTCCAACATTATGTCAATTTTTGCTTTCACTTTCTGCTTATACACTCGATTCAGTCTTTAAGGTCTTTGCTCAACAGGTCTTGCCTTAGGTTTGAGAGGTATTTTCATTTCTCTTAGCTCCCCTGCTATGCCTTTCATCTCTATAAAGGTTGTTGGGAATAGGTCATTGTATTCACGTGGTAACTTTGCTATTCTTTCTAATGTTTGTTCATCCCAATAGTCTCCAATACTTTTCAATTTAATATTTTTAGTTTTCCCAATGTTGACTTTCTTAACTTTGATTGGTGCAACAGATGTTGGCATGTTTTATAGGCAGCATATTCTTGTCATTGATGGAAAGTACAACAATGATGATGGCTCAAGTACAGGAAGAATGTGTCAGGTGGGAACCAAAAGTATTTTGGGAATACGCAGCAGAGCAAGCTCAATAAAATCAGAAGAGATAGTACAAAGTATGTGTGTTTGTCATTGATGGAAAAGATCATGACCAATAGCATAGGGATAATGGCATGGAAAAGGCAAGGAAGATCAGCAGCGATGATGTCATGGAAAGATCAAAAGTGTAACAATGAAGAGAAACAGTGATCGTTGGATCCCATTCAGAATTCTCGATGACCATCAGATATGAATCCAGACAGGAGGGGCGCAAAGATGGAGGAAAAATATTGGGTGTTAGATCCGAGCGTAGGGTCCGACCATCATTGGATTCAGAATAACCTACACGTTCTTTAAAGTTCTAGGAGAAGCGGACTTACAAAATCTTGAAACAGGCACATCAACAAAGGTTTTAGATACTGGGAGTTGGAGGAGTCAAGAGTTGAGACTCTTCATGACAGGAGTCCCGAAGTGTCGAAATGCGAAACGCCAAAAATCCTGAAACATGCACACCAACAAAGGCTTTGAATACTGGGAGTTGGAGGAGTCAAGAGTCAAGACTCTTCATCACAGTAGTCCTGAAGTTTCGAAATGCGAAACGCCAAAAATCCTGAAACAGGCACATCAACTGGAGTTTCGAATACCAGGAGTTGGAGGAGTCAAGAGTCGAGACTCTTTATCAAAGGAGTCCTGAAGTGCTGAAATGCAAAACATCGAAAATCCCAAAACATGAACATCGATCGGAGTTTCATATACCGGGAGTTGGAGGAGTCAAGAGTTGAGACTCTTTATCATAGGAGTCCCAAAGTGCCAAAATGTGAAACGCCAAAAATCCCAAAACAGGCACATCGACCGAAGTTTCAGATACCTGGAGTTGGAGGAGTCAATATTCAAGACTCTTCATCACAGGAGTCCCAAAGTGCCAAAATGTGAAACGCCGAAAATCCTGAAACAGGCACATCAACCTGAGTTTCAGATACCAGGAGTTGGAGGAGTCAAGAGTCGAGACTCTTCATCACAGGAGTCTCGAAGTGCCGAAATGCGAAATTGCGAAAGCGTTGTATGGATAAGCGCTTAGTCACCATCGGTGGTCACATCGTCAAAGAGCTATAGAGAAGAGCTCCAAGAGACAAACTCCATTTTGGAGGTTGGGACATGGAGAGTTGAGACGAATCATCACAGAATCCCCGAAACGTGAAATGCAAAATACATGTTCAGAATTGGCCCCTGGTCATAACATATGGTCACATCGATGAAGTCTCAAGGGAGGAGGTAACATGAAGCTAATCTCCATTTCAGAGATCACGACTTGGAGAGACGAGATGCCTCACCACAGGAATGCCGAAATGTCGAAATGTCGAATTGCGAAATGGTGAAATAAGCACAAGACCCATCATTTATGATCCAACGGTGTAGGTTATTCTATAATATGATCAAAGGGATATTGTTTCTCCTCTTGGTTAATCGATCAGTGGAGATTCAGTTGCTGATGCATTTTTTGGAGGTTCACAGTGTAACTGCTAGAAACGACTAATTGTTTCTGCCAGAGGACTCAAAGAGACTTCAAGGTGATCGCCAGAGAAGATGAAGAGTCTCAAGGCATCTGCCAGTGGAATGAAGACTGCTCATAGAGGCTATTGAAAGATGTAATTCCATTGGATCTTGGAAATGAAACAGAGGGAATGAGCTCGACTATTACAGAGAAGACGAAGAGTCTCAACTGCTGGAGAGGCTAAGGAATCTCAGCATAACACCCAGTGATGATGGATGCATGGGTTTAACTGCTAGATAAGATGAAGAGTTGTAATGATGATCAGGAAGAGCACTTGACATGGGGAGAGCATGCAGAAGCATTGCGGAGACAACATGCACAAAGTGCACAGAGACTATAAGAATGTAGAACAAAGAGGAGATGGGGGCTGTTGTTGAGAGTGATTCAGGTGTGCAGAAGGAGGCAGAGTGCAGCAGTTGAAATGCACAAAAGAGGAATGGTGCATAGAAGGTACATGGCATACAGAGCATGAAAGGTAGAAGAACATAAAGCGTAAGGAAGGGGTGCAGGAAGAGACCGATGCATGTAGTGCAGAGCATTGTAGTAGAACAATGATGAGACTAGTAAGCCATTGATGAACATTATATCACTGTAATTCGTTTTAGTAGCAAATATTGATATTTAAGGGTGGTAGGGAGGTGCAAGGAAGGAATGTTGTCCTCAGAGGTTCAAGTGGGTGCTTGAACATAGGGAGTTGTAGCTTCCATCTGGTTGCATCCAGAGAAACTAGGGTGGCAGGGAGGTGCAAGGGAGAACATTGGTTCTCTGATATACAAGTCGGTGCCTGTGTAACTGGAAGTTGGTGCTTCCATCCAGTTGGTGCTGGAACTCTTAGGGAGTTGGTGCTTCCTTCTAGTGGGTGCTAGAGAAACCAGGGAGTTGGTGCTTCCTTCTAGTTGGTGCTAGAGAAACCAGGGAGTCGGTTCTTCCTTCTAGTGGGTGCTAGAGAAATGAAAGAGTTGGTGCTCTCAGCAAGTAGCAACTTGCAAAACAAAGGTTGTAGCCTCATTATGAGTTGGTGCTCATAAGTATGATAATGTACATAATGTAAATATTACTTATCATATAAAGAAGAAGAGGTTTTTACCCTTTATGGGTTTCCTCAGGAAATATTTGTCTCTGTGTATCTCATATGTGTGAATGATGTTGAATGTTCTATTGCTTACTTCCCTGCATTATTGTGATTTTCATTGAGTGCTCTGTAAAGAGTTTAAAATAAGAAAAAAAATTTAACCATGGTAACAACTGATTCACCCCCCCTCTCAGTTGTCCAACAAAAAATACTTCTGACTCAAGAGATGGAGCTTCCACTTCTCTTTCTCCTTCCATTTTTGTAATCTGAATGTTGCGTGGACCATCTTCATCTAATGCTTCCTCTTCAACATGATAGCATGAGAGTAACTTTTTGATTGTTTGTGTTTTTTGTTGTTTATATTCTATCATGGTTTCAACCTATGGGTCATCAATAAATATCAATCATATTTTATGTAGTGATGTATCTATGTTGGGGTTCTCATGTTCAAATGATAAAGTTACTACAAATTTATACTGTAATTTTTTCCATTCTGTAGTACTTGTACGCATCTCCTCGTATATATACCAGTTCTCTGGGATTCCTTTCAATGTATGGATAAAGTGATGAGGCCATTCTTCTAGTGTCATCCTCCATTATGTCTTGCACTTCTCCAAGTGTTCCACTGGTGTTCTTTTCCCATCGTACCTCTGTATTTTATTTCTCTCTTTCTATGCGCTAGATCTAATGTGCAATAGTCGTTTACATTGGTACCAGTCCTAAATTGTTTCTTTGTCCACACCCCACCATCGTGAAGGTGTGGGTTTGAGTGAAATATCTAGGGCTAAGAGTATTTGATTTTATAACACTTCTTCCTCATGTGTTTTTAGAAATTCCTCTAAGTCATTTACCCCATGAAAACTGAGAGGTTCTCTTATCTCTGTACCAACCCATATTATTGCGTAGTCTATTCTTGCACACCTTCTTGTGGAAACTTCATGTAATCATTGTTTCCAATTATCCAAACTTGTATCTAAGTCATAATCACATGATGTAATGATTCTACAGCTAAGTACCCCATCTGTAGTTGAGTTAACATAATCCTCTTCTCACGCAGTGGTTCTATACAACTGGTTTGTTTCTTCCAGATCCAAACAAGTGGGTTATACAAACCTTTCTCCTTCTGAAGGATCTAATGGTGAAATGAATCTATATTCATCTGATTCAAACTTCACATTTCTTGTCTTCAAGTTTATTATATCTTGGTTATCAAATGGCCAATCCAATCCAAGCAATCCTGGGTAAGGTGTTGTACCATCTACTATCTCTATTACTTCAAAATTTTCCATAGTGCGCACTCCATCCAAATCTATTGTCACACCTTTAAGCCTTCCAATTAGTAACACTCTGTGTTTATTTTCTAATTTCAACTGGACAAGTGAATATCCTAGTGTGGGTTCTCCCATACACCACCATGTTTTCTTAGGTAAGACATTTACTTCAGAGCCTAATTCCAGTATAATATCACCCATATTGAAGTCCCCAATATTAGAATTTATTCTTAAGTCCCTTCTTGTTCTTCTCCTTGTATGGAGATGATTGATTGTTTTCTGCTATAATTTCCCTTCTACCTCAGTTTTACATCTTTCTAGTATATTTTGTATGATCCTAATAGATGATGGATCCTTCATTAACTTAACACAAGATTGTAGATTTTTTTTTTATGTTACTTACTTTCTCTAAAGGTTGTAGTTCTTTGGTATGGTCCATTGAAGAGGGAATTTCGTACATTGGTAACTTCTGAGTGTGTTGCATAGCTTATGTAGATGCCAAATTTTGTTTGAGAATCTCTTGTCTGGCATCCTTGAATGTCTCCTTTTCTTTTTGTGCATCAAACTGCTTCCATGGTTCAATATCTTGGCATCTTGGATACTTCTTACTTTACTATGTCTTAGATACTTCTTGGCATCTTGGATAAGATCTTATTTTACTATGTCATTTCCTATCTTGGATACTTATTGAGTGACTATATTTATGTTTCTCCCATCCTCTTTGGATTCTGCAAAAATCCACTATACATTCTGGTTGTTCTGGTTCCTTTTTTCCTGGATCTTTCCCAAGAGTGTTGGACAATCTTTTGTATCATGGTCTGCTGCACGACAATACAAACATGTCGTTGGTGGAAGTGGACACTCCCTTGCATAATGAACTAGTTGTTGGTAGTTTTGACACACTACTAGACCTTTTCCTCGTCCAAATACTCCTCTTCCTCATCCTCCACCTTGATCTCCTCCTGGTGCATTGTACTGAGGTACCTGACTTTACTGCGCAAGGTTATACTGTGGTCTCACATGGTTGTATTGCAACTGCACATTGTTATACTGTTGTTGTGCATTGTTGTATGGAGGTGATATCTGCTTGACCTGAGGTACAATTCATCTTGTCATCATTTCTACTTTCACCCTATAAGTATATGAAGTTATTTTCCTCATCAACTCCATCGTCCTACAATCTTTATCATCATGACCCACTGACTTGCAAAAAATGAAGTATGAAATTTTGGGTACTGTCGTATAATTTTGCATCATTGGACAATTATATGGATCATGCCCATGCATTTTATAGATCTCTCACCATGGTCCTCCTATTGGAAAAGGGTTTGGTACTCCTTTTTCCATATACTGCATGAAAGTTGGACATTTGTTCTTATGGTGTCCTTATGTCCTGCATGTGGTATACCAAACAACTTTTTCTCTTTACCCTTATTCTGGTTAAGTTGAAATGTTAGGTTCTTCAGATCCTCCTTCAACTCCTCTATTTCTAGATCTATATTTTTATACTAGTTCTCTTCTAGTTGTATTTTTTCCTACAGAGCCTCTACCTGAGTTTGGAACTTCTGTTGTCTTAATGGGTATTTGAAGTGTGGTAGCAGTGAATTCACAAATAAGTACCTATGTTGCATGTCAGTAATTGTATATTTTATCTTACCTTTCAAACATTCAAACCTCTAATCAATCTCCCAAATAGACTCACTTGGTTTTTCCCTAATTTCAATCATTTCATTCATATATTGGTCCTCTGAGCTGGGATTCTAAAATTTGTTTATCAATAGTTTTTTCACGTTTGTAATAGTCATTGTGACTCCTGGTGGACTGTTTACATCCAGGCTCATGTACCAATCTAGTGTGCAGTCTCTTAACATGATATCTAACTGCGCAAGTTTTGTATCATCATATGTGATCTGTTTTTCTTCCTAGATCTTCTCACGGACGAATAAGTTCTTCTCAAGGTCCTCTAATGCTTATCCCCAAAATTTTGGTAATCTGATCATGGGATCATGTCCTGCTATTTTAAACTGTGTTGAACTAATACCTTCACGTGATGTATGTATTTGAATTTTACCTCCTGACCTAGCTCCCCTAGTTGATGCTCCTTCATTGGATCCCTATCCTTTTGTTCTTCTTCCACTAAAATTATATTTTCTAAACACTGGTGTTCTTTTTGGTGTATTAGTCGCACATGGGGTTGTAGGTTCCACATTGACGGTGATCTGGATTGGAGTTCTTCCTTTTGTTCCTATGTTTGGACCTTCTATTTTCCTTTCATATGTTGTGCGCATGATTTCCTCAATATTCTCCATACCCCAGAGATCCTCCACCTCTTCCTCATTTATTTCCAAACCCTCTCTATCCGCTATGGCTCTCTTCTTGTTATTCATCTTATATTGGTAGTGTACTCCACTGCACGTATTTCCATATTTTTCCATTATCTTATTTATCTAGTCTTCTTCCATCATGATGGGGTCCATGGCCTCCTTCTTCTTTCTCTTATCCATCGCTTCCTCCATTTCTCCATGTCTTGCCAGTGCTTCCCCCCTTCCCCTATGCACACAGGGAAGTTTATTTGTCTCATTCCATGGTCATCACACTGTTTTTATACAATAAAATCTTGATTGAAGTATACAACGTTGTGATATACCTACCTCTAGGTCCTTTTAGAAAATATTGCTTTGCTGCGTTGTAGGACTTTGCAGTATCTACTACAAATTCAGTGATAAACCCTACAATAATACCGTCTAACCAAAAATCTACTATGTGCGTAAATTTTTTATTAACTTGTTGTAATTATGAAATCTCCATAGGATTCCACTCCAACTATCTGATTCAATTTGTTGGGTGGTTTTCTTTTAACCTCAATAACCACTCCTGCAACAAATGTAGGAAATCACAGAAAAATAAATCATGCAAATCGCTAAACATGTATTTGTCAAGATATTTGCGCAGTGTTAACTTAGGATTTGTGTTATCCTTCTGTGTAAACTCAAGTTTCTTTGTTTTTAACCATATTTCAATCTATTCCTTCGTTGGATTCCATGGCCTAAACATTCCCTTCTATACCTTCATTCTTCATGTGTTACTTCGACTGATATCGTCCACTCAATTCTATGCAGCTCAGACAGAAACAAAACCATTTGTTGGCTAAGATGTTTGATCTCTTACATCTTCTTGGGCTGATGTTATCGGACAAATCAGTAGGTGCGGACACTAACTGATCTCCCTAGATCCACCTAGATCTAGAACAAAACACACGAGAACATGACGCTTTCCTTAAGTTTTATATATTGAATTTATTAACTAAAGAGGGATAGGTGACATACCGTTTAAATGTCGCTTCCTCTTGCCATCACCATCCTAGCTCCGTTCCAAT